>VXBH01007182.1:202241-216077 GCA_013400035.1 Rynchops niger
TTTTTTACTGATAGAAAACTATTACTTGCTAATCATTTCTCCTGACTTGTCATCCCACCCAGCGCCACAGGCTGAAACTCATGCTCAGGACTAGAATTGACATCAGTTCCCTGGGAGGTACCAGGGCAGAGCTCAGCACCAACAAACGTCTTTGTGTCTTTGGGTAAACACAAAGCAAATCCTTCATATTCAGCTGTCATTTATATTTCTTGCAGTAATTTAAGGTCTTCATAAATTGACAAACCGCCCATGAAACCAAGGCTCCGTTGACAGAAAACAAATGGATCAAACGCATCAGTTGCATCTTTCGGTCGTGCTTCGTGGGAAGCAGAACACCAAATAAATGTGGAGAAGACCCAGGCTCACGTGTGAGCTCCCTCCCGCAGGTGTATTTTTATCCAGGGGGAATTTTTTTTTCTATAGGACGAGAAAGCCAAAAATCAAATCGGAGAGAAAGAATCGGCAGCTGAAATATGTTTTTAATAAAGCAAAAAAGCACAGATACCCTCTCAACCCAAAGGATCATTTTGACTCTTTCTGTTTTGTAAACGCATTTAAGTCTCTAATGACTTTGCAAGCCTATGTGCAGCTATAAATCTGTCTCCTCGACATACTCCATTAGCAGGCTTGGTTTTCCTGCTATGCTGTAACTTTTGGCGAACGTGCTGTTACGGCTTCCCCATAGTTGATATCCCAGTAGCGCACAGGGGAGCATTTTGTTTCAGAGCAGTAGTGCATTGTTAGGGCAGATCCTTCCAGCATGCCAGTTTGCATCACAGCACGTCGTCGGAGCAGATATCCAAAATTTCCTTTGCAGGACACCAAGTCCAGTGCTCCACTTCAGGCGTGCGCCAAATGCACTCCCAGAGAGACTTTCCATCCATGCGTGGAGTCAGGCTGATGGGCTCGTGGACCACCCTGAGCCCTCCCCTTAAAATCTGACACAGTTGTAGTGTTCGATGGTTTTGACCTACTGATCTGCTCCTCCTCTTGCACCAACTTACTTGCACATGTGGGCATAGCCTCTGTTGTCCAAGTTGGCCTTCCTCATTTCTGCTTGCTGTGCTTCCCTGCCACACTGTGGGTATAACACTGTAAAAAGAAGAAAGGGGGGGGAGAATAAAAAAATACCGCCCGGCACGTGTCATGCCTCATCTCTATTTTATAAGGCAAAAGTGCCTCCCCGTGTGTGCTGTTTGAATTTTTGGCTATTATTACAAAGATAAATATGGCAAAGCATTTAGAACTGGCAAGGTTTTATCTTGAAGAGCCTTCCCTCTCTCCCAGGTGGCATTGGGCCAACGAGCTGTCGAAGGGAAATGAAATGTATCAACATTTCATAACCGCAACTCTTCAGCACTTTTGTTCCAAGAAAATAATTAGGCTAAGTTGACATTGCTGTCTTGATCCAGGATGTGCGCCCTGTGTCTGGCTGGCTGCGGCACCAGCGTTGGAGAGCTCTAGATTCATGACCCAGCTTACACATCCTCTTAGTGTTTATATATGGGAAGTTTTAAGCCATGTGGTTTAAATTTTTGTTTTATTGATGAAAATTTCTGGTGTCTGGGTTACCCGTGGTGGAGGAAGTGGAGTCTGAATTACACTTGACATCTTTAAGAGTAGTCAGGAAGGTGCCTCACCACATCATAATATTTCTGAAGTATTTTATTTCATGTCAGCACTGTGGTTGATATTATGTGCATCTCTTTTCCCTTTGTACACAGCATTTGCTTTGGTGGTCAAAAGAAAAATGATAGGAATATCTTTCTATAGTACAAGTGACTTCAGGAACTTGTAAAGCGTTTTTTTTTTGGTTTGTTTTTTTTTTTTTTTTTTTTTAATACAAAAGAAGAAAAATGTACTTGACTCTGAAGCCCTCCCTTTCTTCTGGAAAACTTATCAACCCTTCTGTATATGTCAGATTTTGAATGCTAAGATACCTGTCCCTCGAGGGTCAGAAGCTTATGTCTCCTTATAACCAGAATGATGTTTTTCTGTCTTTGTAAAGGTTTAAAAGTCCCCGTTTCTAGGTTTTGGGTTCTGTTGTGTTTTCCCAACTGAGGACAGGTTTCCTGGGAAAACATCATTTAAAATGAGCAAAGTCGCTGGGGAAGCTGCCTGGTGATGTTGCAGGGTCCTGTCACTGTGTCGGTGGGAAGGGCAGAAGTGAGTGTTAAGTGAAGTCGACGTTTGTTGCTTGTGTGATAGAACCATGAGCTGCCATGGTACAGTCTGGTCAGGTTAGCTCAGATCGCTTTCCTCGCATGAGATTTATCTTATTTCATAGCCTAACACTCTGGCTCTGATCCTAAACCCATCAGGGAGGCTCCCTCTGTGGGCACGAGCAGCGCTCTCCTGAGATCAAGCCGTCCTGTGTGCTTTAGGATATCAATGTTGGCATGGGATCGGACACCTGTTAGGTGCTGACTATAGAGGAGCCCACCGGACCGGTTTGGAGTAGGAGCACAAACTTCCGATGATGGGTATCAGGTGAGGAAAGTTCCTCCTTCTCTCACCTGACAACATCTGGAAGTGACTCGCTGCTGCTCAAGGTCCTGCACTTTTTGCAGACTTTTCTGAGTCTCCCTCCGTTGATTTATCTGTTGATTTTGTCCAGGAGGTCCCAGTATTGGCCCAAACCCCTTCCTACGCCTCTGTTTATTTCAGCAGAATTTAGCCTGTGTCAAGATGGATCTCTACCGACCTTGCTAAGTCATTCATGCATGAACTCTGCTCCTCCTTCAACATAAATCTCGTGTCCAGCTTTTGGGGCGGGCAGGGGAAGGAGCATGGTGCGCTCACTGAAAATAAGCAGATGCCCTTGGGCTGGGGCTTTTGACGCTGGGCTGGCACTGGGAAGCATTGCAGGAATAAATTTGAAGTCCTTTTGCGTGAGGCTGCACTGCTGGTTTGGGGAACCCGGTGGGATGTGCCTTTGGATACGGAGTCTGGCTTCCCGTCGGCCCGAGTATGTCTGATGTAGAGCATGGCACCATTTCGTACTAGTTAAACACTTAAAAGATCTTTAGAACCTTCGTTGTTGTTTTTCCTTACTTATTTCTTCCTTCTAGTAGCCTGTATCTTCAGTGCTTCTCAAATACGGAACAGGGCTAGTTTTTCCTGACCCAACCCCCCAGTCGGTTATATTTATTCCAAAAAAACGTAGCGTGTAAAGCGTTGGAGTGAGGCCTGACGGAGGGGGGGTTGTTTCTGCTCTGCGAGATGTCTTTAGACATTAAACAAGGCTTCAGAGTTGGAAAGGAAATGCAGTATTTTAAAATGTAATAAACTGAAAAAAAAATTTGGAAATAATCATTGGGTGTCTATTAACAGAGTAGTATTCAGTAAAATAAATAGAAATATAATTCAATTAATACACATGTCTAAATAAAATGACAAAGCTGACACAAAGCTACTCTGCTCTTACTGAGCAGACATGTTTTGACAGTGTTCAAATGAAAAAGCAGAAACAATTATCTTGGAATTTTGCCCATTATGTTTTTTTTCTGAAAATTATATATGCCATTGAAATTCTTCTATTTTGGTGAAGACGGATTTTTTGCAGTGGATATAGTACTTCTTGAAAAAAGTTTCAAAAACGCTGGTGGGATTTTTAAGCATTTTTGTCCTGTTAAAGTTCTGCCACAGGTAGAATAAACCTGTGCAGGATAAGCAGTGAGTTTCTGCTGTTGTAAAACATGAAATACAATTACCAGTGTACCATCAGTATCTTCGTGGGTAGCAACAGGTCTGGGACCTAAATTAAAACTTGTCCAAATATTTGTATTTTAGAGACATCTGGATAGGGATCAAGATTCTCGCCTGTCTCTTTAATAATGCCCTTAATTGCAGAAGAGATTTAAGCATGTTGTGAAGTCCAGCCCTTTCTCAGTAAGGACTTTAATGAGACATTTCGAGTCTGCTTTAGCTACCTAAAGATGCGGTTGGGTACTCAGCGGGGTTTGCAGAAGCACGGCCGTGATCTTGCTCTAGGTGTTTGTGTGCCCTTGCGCATCCGAATGTTCTTAAAATCTAGTCGTTGCAAATGGACGAGGGGACACTTCCCTGAGTCTCAGTGATACCGGGCATATTGTGTGTTAGATCTGAACTTTGTGGGATCCAGAGTTCATACCTGATGCTTAAAACACTTTTTTTTTTTTTTTTTTTTTAACTGAATAAAGCAGGTCACATTTTAGATTTTCAAGTCCACCTGGCGCATCCTCACCCAGTAGAGGTGGTGCTGGCTGAGCTCTGGGGAAGGGCGGCGGGTGGCTCTTTGACCTCACCTTCCCCATCAGTTCTGGGTACAAAAGGATTTCTGAGCTCCAGGGGTTAAGCCTGGAAATAATCTGACTGGCAGTCCCTTAGTGAGCTACCAGTGGGAAACCTCGCTATGCTAATACGATGTGTCTTTCTCTTTCTTTTAGTCTTGACTTTCACGGGATCAATTAACGATAGCGAGTTTGAAAACTGGTTGCTTTACAAAGTCAATAAATGGTGCCAGCATTGAATGATTTTGTTACAAACCTCTCATTACTGGGCTGAGCAAACAACACAACTTCCAGTCCTGACATTTATTGGCAGCCGGGACCCATGGATAACCCCATATCTTTTTTTTTTCCTAACATAAAAGATGTATAAATAAAACAATGGGAATGTGCAAAATGATGCAGGAAGAGTGAGTTTGATTAACACAACTTGAGGCAGCTTTTGAACAGAATATAATAAATCAAAGCTCTGATTGCGTTCAATGCCATTTATCTTTCACGGCCGCTCATTTCTGGAAAGCACAACTGGAGGATACCGACACGTGAAGGTGTTTGTGTGCATGCACCTTCCATGCTGCCAGTTTCCATGGGATTGCCACCTAGGCAAGTTAAGTGTGCATGCCAGTTTGTGCTGGTTCCGTTTTACTCATTAGAAACAAATATTAGTAATAAGTGCCTGCTGGTGGCGTGGTCCAGGAGATGACACATCCATTGCCTCTTGCGTCTTGCGAGTCATTGCAAGGTACAGTGCCGGCGTATGGAGTGAATCCATCCAGGGACAGGGGTGGCCTGCCGGGGAGACAAGCGCTTTGTCATCTCATGAAGGGTATTGCCTGTGAGTGCTTCCTCTGCTGTGTGCCCCGAGGCCTGGAGGGAGAGCGGTTGGGTGGGCTCCGCCAAGGCGCTCCACCGTCGTCGCAGGGGTTTGTCTCCTGTAGAAACAGCGGGGCCACAGTAAGTAGGAGACTGCAAACCTTTCTCTTGGAGAGGAAGGGTCTGCTCCAGTGTGAAATGTCCTTAAGGGGATCTTACCTGTGCATTTTCATACTGCAGCCTTTAAATTGTGCTCCTGCAATTGTACCGAATGTACCCATCTCTAAAGCCCTTTATTAGCTTTCCTTGAGCTTGCTGCCGTGCACGGAGGCCCTGATACGGACCTGCTTTCTGCCTGTACAGAGAAAGGCGCCAGTAACTGTGGGGTGAGCGTGCCGTAAATACCTGCAATACATATTCAGAGCCGTGCTTTCTGCCCTGGTTCAGGAGATCTGGTGACATTGGAGTTCAGATTTATCCTGATCAGTATTAGAAAAGGTCCTGTTGGCTGTGTTAGGTGAAAAGGAATGTTTTCAAGGCTACTTTTGAAGTCTTAAGGTCTCGATGCTCTTAGTCCTTCCTAAATAATACTGGTAGTGCTACATGTTTGAAACCGTTAGCATAAAAAAACTACAGGCCTGATATCAACTTGATCAGCAGAGAAAATCCACCCCGTGCCTGCAGTCAGGGGACTGGGGGTCTTTGCAGTCCCAATCATTACGGCCTCCTCGTGTCATCCCTCCGCAGCCCTCGGGGGACTGAATTCCTGTTTCGTTTCGTTTACTAGATATATATAATCCTGTGCACCTTGTCACTTTTTGCATGCCAGATGGTGGTGTGCTTTGTGAAAATGCTTAAATAAAAAGAAAAAAGTCTTTGTACATAGGCATTAATTGCTATCAGATCCTCACGGTTCGAACCAACTAGGTCCTGAACAGGCACACATTTGTTTGCCCTGCTTAGGCACTGGCGTGATGCTTTAGTATCTGTCGTTAATAGCAAAGGAAAATGGTTGGTTTAACTGGGGGGAAAAAGGAACAGTGGAGGATGAAGGTCCGAGAGCGCTTGCCAAATTTCTTTCAACCAAATCGGCTGCCAGTGTGTAGTGTGAATGAAGAAAATCGAGAATGGCAGCTAAGGCTTAACTAATGCAATCCTATTTGGGGCTGCAAACAAAGGCTTTGGCCTCTGTTCACAGTGTCCGACCTTCCCGTTGTGGATTGAAAGCTAAAATGATTGTGGAATTCAGTTTGACCAAGAAGGTACCAGGAGAGTGAGACAGAAGCAGAAACCGCGGCCAGGTGCTGCTGAAAGGACATTTTGTTTGAGGCTGGAAAAGCAAAAAGCTCTGTCTACATCCTCAGGTGTAATTTATAAGCAGACTGAACGAAATCCCTCAGGATTTTGGTAAGTGATGGTGTCCATCCAGTGCCACGGGCATGCTGGGCTGTGAAATAATCCCAGCCCTGACGGCCTCAGGAATTATTAGCCATTGTCACAACTGGCCTCCAGCTCCGTCTCTCAGGGGCGTCTTTTTCCCATTAGCAGTTATTCATATGAAGAGCTCTTGGGTCTCGTCCAGTATTAGCTCTTCGTTTCCTCTTTTGTTGGATGCCCAAGGAAGGGCTCTCCAAGAGGGGTCTGTCTTCGCTGTATTCACAGGCCGCTCCTGGCTGATTTACTTGGAAATACGCACACAAAAGAAGCAAGCCCATCTGTTCCCTTAAAGTAAGCGGTAGGAAAATCAGCCACGCCAGCAAAGATAAAATAAAACTAACTGGCGGTCTGCGGCAGGCAGGTACGAGCGCACACCTGCAAACGTGCCTGTGCAGCCTCTGGTGATGGTCAGACTGCCCCAAAACCTGCTGAGACCGCAGGGCAGGCCTTAGCCCCCTGGGGAAAGAAGGAGAAGTAATTTTCTGGGCATGCCCCGAAGCCAGATGGGCTGTGCCGCGTGTGCCCGGGCAGGGGTACGCACGTGGTTGTTACCATTAGAGGTGCTCTGGCAACGGGGCTGGACTCAGTTCTGGTGTTGGGTCTGAAACGGCAGCGTGGCTGACCCGAAGCAGTGTAGGAGCCGGGTTTAGCAAAACATGTACAGTTTTTGAGTGCTTTCCTGCCTTTTTTTTTTTTTTTTTTTTTAAACTTTATTTCTTTTAACAAAGCTAAGAAAGTTAGAAAATGTGGAAGTGCTTAAGAGTGTTGCTCGTAAAAATTGTTTTAGGAGGCTTATAAGTGTAAATACACAAGCAATTAATAGCAGGAATGTGTTGCATCCTCTTTCTAGCCAAAGCCTAAAATTGTCAAATGTGGTTGCACTTAAAATATTAAAGCCAGCTTTCTTTTTTTTTTTTTTTTATTCTTTAAATTTTCACCAAGCTTTTACTGCCGTATTTGCTGGATGCCTTTTAATACATGAGGTACCGGGGAGGTGCAGGCAGCCTGTACTTTGCTCTTCCATTCCAATGTTGAGGAAGCGGTTTGCTTACCTAATGACGGCAAACTGCTGCTTCAGCGGCGTTTAGGCACCAGGGTTATCCCCGCTGGGTTCGGGGGTGAGCAGTCAGCCCGTCTGTGGTCGTCTCCTTGCTTGAGGAGGTCCTTCCATGGATCTACCGGTGTTGGGGCTGATGTTTCTGGGCTGTGGCGTGGCCGGGTATTAGCGGGGATGGCGTTCCCTTCCACGGAAAGCATTAGGAAAGAATAATTCCCCTGTATGCGGTGAGGGAGTAACTACCAGTAAGCAAAAGTTATAAATAGAAGACACCCTGGCTGCTAGCAAGTAGTGACAACCCATCTGCATGTTTAACGATACAGCATTATGTTCAGAAGAGATGAAGCGTCTTCTCCTCCTGGCTTTTTGCCCTAGAACGCAGTGTTTATGTGTGCTTTCCACCGTGGTGCGCTCCAGCTTCACAACCATTACAGGTGTTTCCAGCAGCTTGGAGACCCCCATTGCATCCCTGCAAAAACAGAGAGGAAAACAGTTTCAGTTTTGCAGGAGAACTGACCGGCAGCTCCAGCAGTCAGATAAAAGAATTGAAAACTGAACGTTTTTTGACTCAAAAGTACCAGTGGGGATGTCCCACACTCACACAGGCCATTCCTCCCTGGCGGCCCTGCTGGCGCTGGGGGACTCTCGAGAAACAAATGATGACGCATTGCCAGCCCTGTGTCAAGATCTCAACGGTTGGGTTTTGGGGTGTTTTTGTTCTCTTTTGCAAAGAAAAACTGACATTTTCCACTGGGGAAGTGTATTTTTAACTCCCTCCAGAATGTTTTCCTTTTAAAATCAAAACAGAAGCAAAATGAAATCTGTTTTGACAGGAGAGGGGGAAAAAAAGTATTGGCTAACTGTATGCATGCTGGTTTTGGTTTGACTCATGGAAGACGAGCCTCTGGAAGTCTCCTTAGAAGCCCTGTGTGTCATGGGAGGGTCCCTGGTAGAAGAGAAAGTGGCTGCCAGACCCCGAGCACCTGTTCAGGGTGGAGGCAATGGACAGAGATGACACCAGGACGGAACGCTCTTGGGTCCTTGCTGGAGGAGGAGGAGGGAAGGGCAGCGGTGAAGGCTTCTTCAAGACGTACCTGAACGCTTTCTGAGAAAGAGGCAAGGCTCCGTTTCACATTGAATAGTTAGGGGTTGCTTTTGTTTTTTTTTTTGCCAATTGCTGTTTCTTTTGAAATTTCTTGGAATATTTAAAAACTAGAAATGTAAAAAGCTTCAAATTTACGCTTGTTCGTTTTCTTTAATGTTTCCAATTCTTTATTTTCCCAGAGATAAAATTAAGGAAGAAATGTTAGTAGTGAGAAGCATTAAAAAAGGAAAAAGCAAAGCCGTATTTGATTTTCCATGTAGAAAACCACAGACAATTCTCTTTAACCCCCCCTTACTTTCCAAGATATGAATCTGGAAAAACTACTCAGCATTTCTTAGATCCCCCTCTCTCCCCACCCCCGCCAGAACGATCATACTTTCCACAATATTACTGTATTTAGCAATAGCGTAGGATCTTCTCGTTGCAGTAAATGTTTTCTGATGGGTCTGGAAATGAGATGTTTGTTTAACTGTAGTACACTTCCTTCATTTGCTAATTGCTTGTTTTTTTCCTGTATGACTGAAGATCTAGGTTTTTAAATAGTTGGTAAATACACGCACGCACGTGTACGCACGCACAGGCACTAGCACGACAATCTGCTTTCTACACGCTTGCCTTTTTAATGCTGTTTTTTTTGTTGTTGTTGTTTGAAAAATCATGTAAGCATAATAGGGATAATTAGCTTTGACTATGAACAAATCTGGCAATAAAACACATTAGCTACAGCTTTAAATCAACATCTCAGCCTGCAGCCTTGACTTAACTCATAGTCCTGGTAAAATCTAATTAAAACTGAAATGATCATTTAGGCATTTGATTTTAATTGCGTGTGTGTGTGTATGTTTGGCCATTTGGCCTGGACGGATGATTTTCTTGAAGTAGCTGAGTTTGCGGGGAGATGCTTTGAACCTTATGCTCTAATCATAGGGGAAAGACGCAAAAACTTAAGAGATGGCTGTTAAGTTCAAAGCCTGCTAATGGTATTTTGAAAAAATACTTCTATAGGTAATGTGTCTGAGTTGCGTTATTAGATGCCTATTAGTTTTGCATTAGCTAAGACTTGCAGAAATCAGGAGTGTATTTTTAAGTCCGCATTCCTAGAGCAAGAAAAATACGCCAGAAACTCAAGCTGAAGTGTATAATCACAGAGCCTCCGCTTTCCCCTACCCTTGAAAGAAGAGCTCTGTGTTGACTTCAGCCGTGAAAAGACATTTGTAATGCAGATTACATCTGTTCACAGGGGGAATTACGACCTCGTGTTAAATTCACGCTCTGCCTTACTCGGCACTAATTTCACCTTGTAGACCAGCCCTCCATCTCGGTAGAAGACAACGGGGGTCAGGCGCGGGACCCCTCACACTATTTTGAAAAACCTTGCTGGGTGCCTGCCAGCGCCTCCCTGTACCTCCTGCCTTTGGAAACACGACCTTAGGTGCTCGCCTCCGTAAATGCGTGTGTGCTGCCGCTGATGTATTCTGACTGGGAATGTGACCTCGGGTCTCTAATAATAAACACCAAGAGAACAAATAAAAACAATGCCGCTCATGTACTTTCAGAAGAACAAAGTCTAACACTTCTCATGCAAGCCTGTAGTGATCAGGGGAACTTTTGGGAGTTTGATGCATCCTTGGGATCCTTGGAAATCTCCTGAGGTGTTTCTGGACATCCCGAAAATAACGTAGGTTTACACAGCCCCCACGGTTGGGATTTATGCAAAGTGCAGCTGAAACCTCAAAGCAAGGACACGGCTACTTTGGGGGGACACCATTGGATTTAAGCGGGGCTAATGTTGATGAGTGTTACTCCCATTTTATTTCCCAGTGCCACCTAAAAGAAAGCAGAAGGAGCTAGGAAATACTCGAGTGTTTGGGAAACCCAATGGTGCGGTATTTTAACATGTGCTATCCGCAGCTGGCTTGGGGCGCCCTGAGTTGTGCATGGTGGCAAAGTTGGGGCAGTTCTGCAAAATGCAAATAACCCCTAGATATAAACGGCCGCAGTGATGGAATATGGGTTTGAGCTCAGACCGACTGGAGAGTACACCTCTGCTGTTTTTGCAGATCCTGAAGGGTAGTAGTTTATAGGAGCGTAGCAGCCATTCTGATGTAAGCAATGGCTTCAGATGCAGCATGGGCAGAATATTCGGTAAAGGCAAGAGCCCTGGGCTCTGCTCCGTGCTGCGTGGAGGTTGCGCTGCAGTAGTGCCCTGACACCAAATGCAGGGTGGCTTTTGTTCAGTGTGGGGTGGGGTTTTTTTTTTTTGTTCATACGAGGCGCTCAGTACCGGCCAGAGTTTAGATTGCATTCAGAGCTGCTGCGCCATCTGCCTCGTGCTCGTTCGGCAGTGCTGTCCCTGTCCCCTTGCTGCCAGGCTGAGTGGCCTCGTTGAGTTTGTAACATCATTTTATAAATTTGTTGGCCATCAGTAGCGTGTTGCCCTTCCGAGCTGGGGGTGTCTGGGCATTCACATCTTGCTCACTTTAGGGTGGCCTCCAAGCAAGACGGTGCGATGTGAGACCACGGCATTGACAAAGTTGGCCCAGCAGACAGGGTTGTTATGTTGCTCCAAGACCGTGTTAAGCTTAGACCATGGTCCTCGCTTCCCTTGACCAAAGGTAGGTAGGGAAGTTCAGCCTAAATTCAGGGATGGGGTAAGATTGGGTATGGGGTATGCCCAACTCAGCCATGGCACTGGTCCGCAGTGCTGCAGAACAAGCGTTGTAAGAAGATGGGCGTTGACAGGCACGGGGAGAGTTAGCTTTTAGAATTAATTCACCAGAGCAAACTGCTCGGAGCATTTCAGCTGACGGTGCAGGGTGTTCCCCAAAGAAACGGTAACTCGTTGCCTAAAGCCAGCTTCAGCGCGAATGCTAATGATTAATGCCTGGAGATCCCAGTGGTCTTGGAAGCAATATAGTTAAGTAAAAGGCAATGGGTTGGATAAAAGGTCTTAAATCAGACTAATGTTGGCAAATGTCACTTGAAAGAGGGATTTTGGAGGGAAAAAAAAGAAAAAACGGAGAGTAATTTAAGAATAAATTCAAAGGAGGGAAAGCAGACATTCCCACAAACTAACAAAATCTCTGCAAATGAGAAAACGAGCCTGCTCAGATTGAAACTTAATCACAAAAAGGATTTTATTGTAACAAGGAGAATTATAATTACCACTCAAAAAAGGAGAGGTTTTTCTGCCTCTCAGCTGGCATGCGGCCGCTGGAGCCCGGTGCTGAGCGGGAGGGACGGCTTCGGGGAGGGAAGGAAGGGCCACAGCACTTGTCCTGCCAGTAATTAGTGTAGTCTCTGCCAAAACCGGATCCATTTGGAGGCAGTTGTGAACATCTCATGGGCGAGTACCATGAAATCATTGCTCTAGCAGCGAGCATCTCTCTTCCCCGGCAGCCCCCAGGGGGTCTTCCTGGTGCTCCTCTGCCTGAGCTCCTACTGAGGCATGGCCTGGGGGGCACTTCGGGGCATTGGAAACTCTTGTGGGGTGGTGTCACTACAGTATAACCGCGGTCATACTTCAGACTCATTTAAGGCCACCCAAAAGGTCAATAAAAGCAGAAACGAAGTGCAGTATAAATACAGAAGTATTTCAGTGGCCGATAAGAGTACCAGCGCATGCACCTTATATTTCCTTTTAAAAATTAGCGGGTATTGGTATTTTTGTTCCAAGAGAAAAATCAGAGGAGAAACAATGATAAGAATCCCACCCGCTGTTTGTAGTTCAGCAGTATGAATCCTTTTAGGAGCAGGCTGACCACGCACGTGGACTTTTAGCTTTATTTAGAAATTATTCCAACCACCTCAGAGCTCAAAATGTGTCCGTAGCTTCTCTTTAACAAGTCAATATTTTCTCTGCTATTCCCCTGCTGAATAGGCTGTTGTTTCCTTCCTTGTTTTTGTTATAGATGCAATTCAGGCTGGGTTGGTTTGATTGATACGTTCTGGTTCTTTTTTCTATTTATGATATCAAGCTCCTGGAGTCTCCACTGACTTCATTAGAGTATTTTGGAAAATAAGTATCCTCAGCATTATTTTCTCTCCCTGTCCTAGTGGGAAAAAAAAAAAAAAGACGCAAGGAAAAAAAAGAAAAGCACATAGAAGCATACTTTAAAAGAAAAAAGACACCCGTTAGCTTGTGCATACAGTGGAGTGGTGAATGATACCGACTACACTTAACGAGTTCCCTTTTTAGTGTTCTGTCAACGGCAAGGTTTTTAAAAGAAATTAAGACTAGCATAATATTTGACAGCTTTTGCCACGTTTAAAATTGCTGCTGAAATGCTCGGTGGGCAAAACTCGCATCCTGCTTCCTTAATTTGGTTTCTTAGTAATTATTTGACATCCTCTTCTCTCCTGCTGAATTTCAGAAATGTTGTTCTCTGCATCTGGGATGCTCTTGTGGCTGATCGCGTCAGGAGGAGGGGACGCGTTTCCCACGGCAGGGAGCGAGTATTGGCATGCGCCCGCGCCAGCCATCTGACACGGGGCGAGACAGGACACGAGTTACGACCGTTTCTCTCAAAACACACACGGTCCCATGTTGGTGGGTGCTCCCAGTCCTTCCCTGAAGGCAGCGGGTGGTTTGAAGAAGGTACCATTAACTTTTAAAAAGGAGAGTTTAATGACAACATATGTCTTTGCGTCAGCGCTGGAAGAGTTAATAAGAGTCGGTTGAAAAAAACTAAAATAAAATTAAAACTCTTTATTTGGCCAGAATCTGCAGTGTAGACACAGCCTGTGCTCCGTCTCTGCGTGCCAGCAGAGGCGTTTGGCTAGTGGGAATTAAGCAAAGAATTGTGCAAACATTGGGGAGCGGCGCTGAAATTATTCAGCAGACGGTTTTTTTGCTACTTTAGGATTAATTTGCAAATTTGCTCTTGACGATCATTTGTAAGATAACCATAACCCTGAAGTATTTTAGGTCATGGCAAGATAGTGGTTTAAACATGTTGAGCCTGGTAAAATGAAAAGTCAATCAGAATAGAAATATGATTTCTGGGTTATTTTATATTGTTTTGGAAAGGACAGTTGCAGAGAATGAGAAAAGAGAAGTGAGTCCCTGGCCTTTTACGTTTGTGTCTAGTGCTGTTGCAGTCAGTGAGCTGTACTTTTAGGAACTCTCTGAGAACATAAATACTTGATTTTTTTTT
>VXBH01007182.1:216177-231285 GCA_013400035.1 Rynchops niger
TTTTTATTCTGTGTATTTTTACAGCAAAGTATTTAAACTGGTCCGTTGAATAATTTCATGCTGCATTAAGTTCAGTAAGATCTTTTTGTATGTATCATTTTTAGTGCTTCCTATATCTTTGGCCATAAGCTTTTTAATTATCCTGTGAAGAAATGTAAAACGAAATTTAATAAGAAAGAATTTTTTGATGGGTTGGCTTCATCTGATGCAGTGTTTTTCAGATCATAGACTCATAGAATAGTTTGGGTTGGAAGGGACCTTTAAAGGTCATCCAGTCCAGTCCCCCCTGCAACGAGCAGGAGCATCTTCTACTAGATCATGGAGTCGGCATCAGTTGTGTGTTTTGTTTGGAAATAGTCGGGTTGCCTTTAGAGTGACTCTGCCCATCGCTCACCAAAGGCTTCTAAAGCAGCCGCCACATGAAGAGAAGAGCTTGGATTAGGGTAGAAGGTTCACCCTCTAGAACCAGAAGAGCGGTTGTCATTCTAGTGCTTGTATCGATTCACTGAATTGAGATGTTAAGGGTCTCCTGCCCCTGCGCTGCTGCTGCGGCCAGGATTTGGGAATGAGCAGCCGACAGCGCAGGAAGCCGGTGGGCTGGGGCTGTCGCTTGTACCTGTAGCCTGGGCTCAGTTTCCTTCGCAGCGGGCAAGGCTTTCCTCGTCCCACCGCCGGTGTTGGCTGTCAGATGCCTTTTCATCTTCGCTCTCTGGGTTTGACCAGGCGTTGTGGTAGCGGAATTTTGGGCTTTCTCTAATGAAGTTTTCCTCAAACCCAACGTGGTTGGGTTTTGAGGCGTCAGCTTTTTCAGCAAAGGAGAAGGAAAATGTTTTGTCAAAAAAGATGCCTGAGTTGGGCTATTTTAGAGCTGCAGACTTAAGCTGGGCAGTCCTGGGACATTTTCCTTGGAGGTGTTTTTAGGTTGGAGCCCTACATAAATAATTAGGGTTAGGTTTCTAATGCTGACATTCCTGCAACCTTTATGAATACAAATAATGTGCTCATAAATTCAAGGAAAGGGAAACGAAAAAATGGAGGCCAACGAGCCTGTTTTATGTCTTAGAGAGAAAAAGGAAAATGAAAGGTGAAGACATGGTTTTCCTCCAGCCCTGAGCTGCTGCAGGTCTCCTTATGCCCATTTCCATGGCTTTCCCAACGCCCATGGGCGAACGCTCCTTCCCCGGTAGCTGCTGTCTGAAGAGCAAAGCAGGGATGCTCTGAGGTTTACCCACATGTGTTTTAATGCAGGGTTGGGACTCTGGCTTGGTATTTTGCCATCAAATACCTTCCCACCCCGTTTTAAAGGTTTCAAACTCAATACTTACCCACTTTTAAATTTATTTTTTTTTAATGTACAATTAAAGATATACAGTACTGAGATTTGCCTGTGTTATCACTTACGAACACTACCTGTTTATGAACCCAGACCGGAGTTATATCTGGAAAGCCTTTTCTTTTTGTGAATTTTGGTGTTGCAGATCAAATGTGCTTTTGAGATCCAAATTTAACTTGGATCTTGAATTTGCAAAGACTTATTATTGCCCCCGCTCCTGCACGTGGTCCGACGTGTCTTAGGAATTCACCTGTGAGGACGGGTCCTTTTTCGAGTCAAAGTTATGGCGCAGGTGAGTGAGCCTCACCAGGCTTCGCAGCGTTCCTTGGGAATGGAGTTAAGGTTTTGCAGGTCGTCAGAGCTGAAGATGCACACAGATGGCTCCCCCGTTGCCTAATTGCATTTTTAATTGGATGATAGCAAAGGGCTCTCATTTTAGCAATGCATTTGCTAACTGCTGAGCATTGTGGCTGAGCTGATGAAGAAATCAAATCTGAAAGAGCCAGATCCTCCCCAGGCTGAAATTGATGCTGGGTTGGTGTTAAATCCAGATGTGAGTTGCTCAGCTTGGACAAATGAAATGAAAACTAGGATCTTCTAATTGCTTTGCATTTTCTTTGGGATCTGTGAAGACATTTTGTCAGACAGGCTGACCAAAAGACTTGTGAGCTGCTGGGGGCGCGTGCATTTATTTTAGCCTTCTCTGTGCCCTGGGACGCAGTCCCAGAGGACCATGGGTGCTGCTTCAACACCCTCCCCTTGTCATTAAATGCATATTAGAGGGGAACATGATGGAACCGGTCATAATTTGTCTTCTACGCTGAACATTAAAAATGTGGTGAAAAAAGCCCAGCTGGGTGAAACTTGGAGGCTGGAGCTTGGAGAACATCACCTGCACTGTGCTGAAGGAAAACTGAATCATGATCATGGCTGTGGGACTGGATGTGGGTTACGCAGTGCATTCATTGGGGGATTCAGAAATTTCCTTTCCATGGCTCAAAGGTCCGTGGACTCCTTGTGCACCCCAGGAATGTAAATCTCTGCTGCCAGCTTTGTCTCTAGGTAATTAATCAGTGGTTGGTTATAGACTTGGGGACGGACAGATATTGTTTTATTCCCTTTTAGTGGTTTGGTTTTATTTTTAAATTCCAGTTCAAGTAAGTGGAATACTCCTCATTTTCTTTTATTATAAGGTAAACGAAATTACCATGATATATCTTCTCCAATTTCTGTTAGGACCGCACTTGGAAACTATAACCTATTTTTAGCTGAAAATCCTTAGAAAAGTGTAAGAAGCCAGAAAATGCTTTAGTGGGAAAGCAATATGTTCAAATAAACCTTACAGAGGTAGTGCTCACCCAGCAGATGAAAATATCAAGTCTGGGGATTGTTAGGCAGAAGAGTATCTCGAATACTCTCTTTTCTTTCTATCTAAGGTAACCCGATTATCACGGTAATCTCTTTTGCTCTGTCAGTTTGAAAAGACAGTATCATCTGTCATTCTATAGGAAAAAGCAAAACCCCCAAGTAATCGTAGGCAGAAACAAATATTCCATATTTGAGCTTCCGTTTTAGAAGTTAGACTAATATTCATACAGCCAGAAGCATGTTTTTTATATATATAGAAGATACGTATATATATGTATATATAATTATATATATATATGTAAAATAACGACCCTGCTTTTTTTGAGCAAATGCACGGCACGGGGTTTATGCTCTGTACAGTTTCTGCAGGAGATATCTGGGCTGTTGGGCCATTACCTACTAAATGCTTTTATTTTCTTAGCGGAGGTCTTCTGCAGAGGGGCGCTGGCACCGCCTGAGCGTGTCTAGGCGTGTGTGTGCCAGCACATACATTTGTCTTCCAGAAGCGGGCTTTGGCCACCGAAGAGCGCTTGGGAAATATGAGATACTTTGTTCCACCCGCTAAGATGCTTATGAAAATAAAATTTAGTTGGGAGAGATGATAAATAAGAGGAATCCAATTATTTTTTGGCTTGTCAGTCTATCCTGAGGAAACTACTAGTAAGTCTATATGATGTGATAGCTGATTTGTCAGAGAACCCGTTGAACGGGTTGGGTTAACTCAGTATCTCTATCCTCAAGACGACTCAGATCAGCCCTGAGTGCCTCTCCCATAACCAAGGGGTGCATGAGCTGGGGGGCGGGTGCAGGCATATACACAGATTATCATCCTCCGTGAGCATCCGGATGGTGCCAGGTCTCTCCTGACCCTCCTGTCCTGACCATCCCTGGGTGCTGGGTGCAGTGGTGGGACCCGGCGAGGTGTGGGGCTCTGGCTGCCCCTGCGGGGATGAGGATGCCCAATTTGGGAGGGCAGGTTTTTGGCCGCCATCGGTACAGCTGCTGCCCTTGCTGGCGGGGAGGGAGAACACCTGCGTGCCCCTCTGAATGAAGGCAGCCTTTGGTTTGGGAGAGACGCCACCGAGGTTACCACAACAGTGCTGCCCCGCACGGAAGCGCCAAGAAAAGGCTGTTGCTTTCTGCCACGCGCGCTCGGTCGCATACTAAGGAAGCGGCAATGAGGGGATAATAAAAGGCACTGGCACGTCGGCCGGCTTCGACGTTATTCAGAGCTTGCCCGAATTAGCAAGGCTGGTGTAATCCATTCTGCACACCACAGTAGTACAGTAATGTTTCATTTGCTGGGGGGAAACCTGGCTCCCCTACATTCGTGGGAGCTTTTTCCAGTGAGGTCAGCAGAGTTTTCATCTCTTACGTTCAGTAGTTGGTAGAAGAGT
The DNA here is from genome assembly GCA_013400035.1 of Rynchops niger. Taxonomy (NCBI): domain Eukaryota; kingdom Metazoa; phylum Chordata; class Aves; order Charadriiformes; family Laridae; genus Rynchops; species Rynchops niger. The sequence continues at coordinate 220,276 of VXBH01007182.1, forward strand.
AGTTCCTCAGCAGCTGAAACAGATTTTGTTGAAGGAGGAGAATAGGGGTTTGTTTGTTTGTTTAATTATGCATGGTAAAATAAATTGTGATTTTACAGTCAGGAGCAAAACTGGGGTGGCTGCTGCTTGGTTGGTCGCAGTGGTTACAGCTGGTGTCAGCGACTGGGCGATGCTTGTCAGAGGGAGCTGGAGCACCTGGGAAAGGCTTTCGAAATCAGTGAGGGCTCCCCTCTGCTGCCGCCTCCCATCGCTTCCCTCCGGCTGGAGGAACCTCCTCCCGTTGGCAGAGTTTCAGTGGCAGAACCCCGCTGATGTCCAGAGGGGAGTGGAATGGCAGCTCCTATGGCCACATTCAACCCAAATGGTTCCAGGTCTCCGCTCTCCTACGTTGGCCATAAATTCACCCTCTCAGGCTCAGGGCGCGCGGGTGAAATCCTCGAGCTGCGACCTGTCGCTCGCTAGCGCTGCCTGACTCTGCTTTAGCCTATTGATGGAGGGACAGTTCCCATTAGAGATTTATAAATAAGAATTTAGCGCGAGTGGTCTCATGATTTCCTAGTGATTTCCTCAAATGCTTAATAATAGACATGTCCCTAAATATCTTCTTTGTCTCAGTATTAAGACTTTTAAGCTGTTACAGCTGCTTCAGGATAAGAGTGGTGTATATAGAAGATCTGATTTCTTTTTATAAGAAAAAAAAATATATATATATGTTTGTCTTGTGCTTTGTCCCATGTGTTTTCCCACCCGGTACAAATGGCCCTGCAAGTAAACCACAAGACCTCTGAGACAGACCTTTTTACGTGTTACATCTTTTTCAAGTCTTGGCTGTTGTCTTTACATCACCTCAGCAGAGCCAAAGCATGCAGAGAACGATAATAATCATAATTAAACAAAATCTAACTTGGAGGAGCTTAAAAACCAAAGGCTACCATTCCCCTGGGGACAAGGGATTATAACTGGTTCTGTGTCGGCTCAGTAGTCGGTGTCGCTGGAGGTCTCTGTACGCTGCGGATAATCATGTCACAAATTTTGCTGGCAGGTGTTGATTTCTCAAGACAGAGAGAAAGCTCTCTCTGCCCACCTCTCAGCCTCTGGAGTCTGGAAAATGGCTTTCAGCAGCACTCCAGACAAGTTTTTCCTCTTCCTTCAAGCCTGAGCTTCCCGGTAAACCGCCTGCCTAAATGTCTGGATGACTTACTCNGTTTGACCTGATTGTATTTTTTGCCTTGCTTAGCCATATAGCAATTTCGTTGGATATTCAAATGAATTAATTCTTCTGTTCTAAAGGCACGCGTGAGCGTGTGAGGGCGTTTGCCAGTTTGTAATGACATGCCCCAGTTACGTGTATTTCCTGAAGGAATGCTCCCTACTTGGGAGAGTTTCTTGTCCTCTAGTTCTTACCCCAAGTCCACAGGATTTGGGAGCTGGCTGTCCTTCACGGCCCCCTGAGGTGGACTCCTTCTCGGAGTAAGTGTGATGTGTTAGTTCTGGTCTCGGTTTGTTTAAAGAAAAACAAAAAAAAATTATTTTCTGCAACATCACGGCACTTTAGCCAAATATTTGCAATGCAATTTGTAATGAATTATAAATGAATCAACAATGTGGCATGAATTTAATATTCAGATATATGCGGTCATGTCACACTGTCTTCATTTCCCCCTCTCTTTCCAAGGCCTAGGTGGACTGGTGAGATTGGCAGATGCAGAGTATGAACGAGGTACGTTTTCGATTCAGTGGGTACAGCTTGAATTCCTTCATGAAGAACGGTCTCCCTCATTTTAAGCTGTCAAAACAGCACTTGATTGAGGCTGCAGTTAGCACAAGCGCCATGAAGTGTGGAGAGTAGTCTGAGTATTCGAGTCACGGCCACCTGGGCTGTGTCTTCTCCCTGGGCTGCCTGTGGGCCTTCAACCAGGGTTCACCTCCATCTTTCCTCCCCTCTAGTCTCGCTCCAACAAGGTGGCCAGCTTAGGTTGGATGGGACCACAGGAGCTCATCTGGTCCAACCCCAGCCCAAAGCAGAGCCGACGTGGACATTGCATCAAGTTGCTCAAGGTCCTGCTGATCACTGGGTAACTCTGCGATGAAGGCACACCTGGGGATATGTCCAGCTCAGAATGACTCCTCAGAAACCATAACATGAACACATGAACGTTCTTAGTATGTTGTTGTTCTGGGTAGTTTCCTGATAAAAATTAGTCTGGTTTTTGTGCTCCATCATAACAGGTTGATGGCTTTAGTTGGCCAACCCGTGCGGTGGGGACCATTGGGTTGGTCCCAGACCATGCGTTGGTGGTGCTAATAAGCAAAGGCACATCACTAGCTCCAACGTAGCTCACCAAGGGCATGCTCAGGTAGTGAGATGTTTACAGTGTCTATTCGTGCAATTGAAAACTAGCTGAAGGTGGAAATCCTGTAGTGCTAACTCCAGTCTCTGCTGCAATATCCCAGTGATCAGTATTGGCCTTTCCGAACAGCCTGTGATGATGATCGTGTCCTTTCTAAACTCTCCATGGTTAGGTCTCGTGTTTACCTAGACAATCCAGCTTCTTTTTAGTGTATTGTAAGCACAGTCATTAGCTCCTGTGCTTTGCTAAGGAAAACGGAGTAAAGCAGAGTGTTTTCTTTTCTGCTTTGTTTTTTTAATACAGTTAACTCCAGCTTGGGTGAAAGGTTGAGTCTGGGGTTCAGACTTTTCCCAAAGAAATGGGAAGGTCAGAAACTCTGAATATTGATTCTTCTTTTGGTGACGTGAGTTCATAACTGTCATGATTTTCAGGATGTGGAAGTTGTCTGGAGTTTTGTTGTGTACTTCAGGAGCAGGAACAGGAAGCTCTTTTTAAGGGATGCTGGGCTAGCACTGACTTTGCTTGCAAGGGAAGAGCCTGTTGAGGAGTGGAGACATCCTGGTAGTGGTACAGATCCGAGTATATTGCGATGTTTCCAGGTCCATTTTATCCCCATGAACAACACTGGATTGGTTGACTCATTCCCATAATTAACCCAAACCATGTTTTGCTGGCGTAGTTGCTGAGGTGAATTCCAGTGTGACATTTCCACAAATCCTACTAAGTTATCTTGGAAGGATAAAGCTCATGTAGTTGCCCGTTTTGTTACTGCTGCAAGTGTCTTAATCTTACCATATTGTGTCATCCACAAGATTTGCTTTCTGCTCTCAGGTAACAGGGAATCCCAAAAGCTGACATTTTTCATGTTGTTTATGTTAGGTACAATCGTTCTTGACCTTAAATTTCCATGCCTGTGTGAACTCCATGCCTTGAGAGTTGGGGAAGGTAACTCAGAACAAGCTTTGAGGTGATGCTCCAGGTGAGGATCAGGTAACAGTTAGGCGTAATAATTATTGATAATTGAAAGGAATCTGTCAGCAAAGACCTTTTTGCTGCTGTTAATGCCAGAGGAGCTGTGTGTAGGACTTCACGGGACTCTTTGCAACTCTCGGGCAATTTCTGTTAGGGAGTAAGTAGATTCTGCTTCCTGAAATGAGATGCTACAAGTTCTGTTTGTAAGGAACCAAACTGTTAGGTTAACAGAGAGAGTTCTGTAAGGACGTTCAGGATGGTCAAGAAAATGGAGAAATAAGAGGGGAAAGAAAGAAACGACAAACTGATGCAGACTTAAAACTTTTTATTTTATTTTGTCTGTACAGTTTTTAGAGTTCCTGACAGACGTGTGTGCAGCTATGAAATCAGCAGACGGGCAGCTTTGAACTGTGCACTGAATGCACAAAGAATATTGATTCGTCCAAGCTTTCACTAACTTGGGTAATAAAATACTTAAGAGTCCAGAATTTCAAATGGACAAAGTGTTCTTCAACCTTTTTCTACAGTGTACTAATGACAAACTGGCTTTTCTTCAACAAAAGGCATCAGGACTTTTCTTTCAAGCAGCATTTCTTATTAATAAAGAGATGTAGAAATGATCTTCCTTCGTTGTGGCTGGGCTTGAGGTCATTTTTATGCCCCTGGTCTGTCTAGTGCTGTTTATTTGGTTATCTGGAGTCCTTGGAGGTTGATTCTTAAGGGAAAAAAAAAAAGATCTGGTACACTAATATAGCTTTTTGTTATCTATCTTCTCCATAATAGCAGCTATTATGTGGCTTTGCTATCATTTAGATTAATTTTTTTATATACAGAAGAAAGACTTTTCATTAATTTCCCCCCAGAAGAGAAGAGCATCATTGTAGGATGTTTTTGTGAGGTTTATTTATGCTCTGACATAGCAGTTCAAATGCAAGGATACAGTGAAAAAAACAGGTTTTTTTTCCTGAAGTGGTGTAGGAATTCCTCTCTTCCAGGTTTTAGGCTGGTACCCCATTCTTTCTTATACAAGGTGCGCGCTCAGCTTTAGATCTAGTGGTGCAAAAAGAGATTACTGAGTAGACTTCCCTAGGTCAAAAGTGTTCTACAGTTCCAGGGAGCTTTTCATTATCGATTGAAGGAATTGCGCCCATAACCTGTGATTTGTTCTGTTTCCCTCCTTCAAATGAGTAATTGCTAAGTGCTTCGAGTAAACTTTTAGTTGGTTGCCTGCTCTGTGGTAGGAGGTTTTATGCCGGGCATCAGGATGTATTTCAGCATCAGAAAGGGCTTGGGAAGGGGGAGCGAACGCAATGGTGGTTAACGGGTTCCGTTGCAGGAAGGTTTTTTCTCCTGCACTTGCCACCAGTGATGCTTACTAGGTTGTAAATCTCTGCTGGACTGTGCCGCACCAGGGGCACCCTGTGGAGTTTCTCTCCTCCTTGGGTTGAATGTGGCCAGGGAAAGCAAGCCTTGCTTCCCGGAGAGCCTGCCGTCGGCAGCGTGGCTGGTGACGGGTGTGTGCCTACACCTCTGTAGCAGCGTTGGCCAAGTCTCTTCCCGGTCATCGTGTTTACTGAGCCTCTCTCCTTGGATTTGCCTGCCAGATATTTCCTATTCAAGCCATATTGGTTTCCATTAAATACCAGCTTGAAAACTGACTTGAGGTAGAAATGAATATTGCAATTATATAATTTACTTTTGCATATATTAGTGTCATTTTCTCTTAAATACCCTGCCATTTTGGACACGTGTAGTTTAAATAATAGTAGCAGTTCAAAAGCATCGTTTCTGAGTTCAGGGAAAGGCTTTTTTTTTTTTTTTTTTTTTTTTTTTTCTTTGTTGTTTTTAANGTTTTTAAGCACATTGGCTCCCAAAGCAACGTCCTCGGAGTGTGAGCAGGAGCCCCGCCGCCCGCGGCCAGCCTGCCCTGGGCATCCCGAGATGCTCCTTGCCATGGTGCTCCCGCGGCCGCCCGCGCAGGGAAGGAGAAGTGGAGGCTGAGTGGAAGGTGCAGAAAGCAATTAGAGGGCACAGCTTTGCGGGGAGTCATCGTTTGCGGGAGCCTAATGCAAGTGCACAAGAGTTAAATTGAACTATGTAAAATCCTTAATTCGGTACTAGATGTTTTCTTCAGGAATCATGAAGCATGTAATGTCCTTATGTCCTCCAAAGGGTTTATTTGGCAGCCTGTTAGCATCTCACTGTGACATGACTGAAGGGGGAATAACCAAAATAACAAGGAGGGGGAAAGAAGGCAGCGGGCACCAAATTGGAATGACAACTTTGTATCATAGTACTTTTGAACCTGTGACTTTTTTTTTTTTTTTTTTTTTTTTTCCCCTTTCCCTGGCTGGGTGGCAGGGCTTAATGCACTTCAAGACAACATTATGCTGGTCAAATTGTGATTGGGACTCAAGTCATTTTGCCTAAGGCTCCCGGTCACTGCTGGATTCCAGTATGTCTGAGGATGAGCCAGTCCGTGTAATCCGAGGCAGTGTTTGTTTGCTCATTCACTTTGGTCTTCTGCAATTATCCAGATTTTGGGCTGAGAAGCATCTTTGCAGCTAACCAGGAGCAGCATGAAGTTGCAAGGTAAATATTTGCGACAATGGGAAAGGAGATCTGTGCTGTTGGCAAAGATTGCTGCTTACAAAGAGTAAGTAGTCAGGGTAAGAAAATAAAAGAAAGGGGGTGAACAAAGGAAAGGATTAGGGTGTTCAAATAGCTGGTGGATTAACAGGGCACAATACATACCTTTGGGTCTTCATTTAAAAAATGAAATAGCTTCCAGCTCATCTGTGATATTAGTTTTTATACAGATACCTTTAATCCTATAGTTTCCATTTTCAGAGCAAACAAAGATGTGTTTATTTTTCTTATAAGCCCTTTTCCTGTTCTCCATGCAGTATCTTTGAAGCTAATGGCCTAGATAGACAGAAGACAGAGGGAAGCAGGAGCAGGGTGCTAATGACAACTTGTCGAAGGCAGCTCCGAGCCACAGGCTGGGTACCACACGCTCCACCCTCCNGAGGGCTGGTGTGGTCCCTGCACCTCCGTGTGGGGACTCACTGGGCTACCCCGGGCTATGTGTACTTGGGGACATACATATTTATGTTTTTCTAAAGAAGTGACCATTTTGCTCTCGCTGTTGTAATTTTCCACCTGTTCAATGGAAACAGCACAGCCACGGCCACCCCCAGCAGGTGAGCATCTCACTGCTTCAGAGCAGCCCTTCCTGGCACATCGGCCTTGCTCTTTAGCTTCCAGGTTGTGACTGGCCTGGAATGCCGCGGGGAACCCCTCTGTTTGGTAAAGGTGTTGCGTTACAGAAAAACCTAGATAGGATGCATTGCTGTGAAAGCGCTGCTAATGTTATGAAAACATGGTACGTGTTCTATGGAGAAATTCCAGAAAGAAGAGCATGAGAACCCTTTCGGTGCTTCCCCTGTCCTCCTGCTATGCTCTTTTATTTCAAATGTTTTTTCTTGCTCCCAGTTTGCTGCGGTTTGTACTGGGACAGGTTTCTCCTCCTTCCTGCCTTTCCCTCTCCCCTTGCCAAAAGCAGCACCATTAGCTAAGGGACTGCAGAACTGGCAGTTCTGGGGAGGGGTGCCGCCTCTCTCTTATCAGCCTTTTCTGTGACATCTATGATTTTCAAAGTCTGCATCCTTTTAGGTTTTCTCTTCTTTTAACATCTCTAAAATTAATGCAACAATTCAGTGTCTGCGTGCCTAAATATATATCTCTGTGTGTGTGTGTATGCATTTATCCGTGTATGAATATAAGTACGCATATAATCTGCCCAGTCAAAATAGTTTCCCAACACATCTGTCGCTGAACAGATGCTCTCTGTATCGGTCGGTTTGGCTGTTGCTGGCTCTTTATGGTTGGCTTTAACATGAATATTTAAAGAATAATGAAGATCTGATGGCTCTGGTATAATCTAATGCAACGCAGGAGAATCCCAAAGCTTTGACTCGCCTGAGGAGTGCCACCTACCCCTAAACCCACGGGCAGTTGAGTTCGCTCCTCTGAATCAAGGAATGAGCTCCGTGACTTTGATTGCCGGCACATGGCAGCGCATCTCGGGCTCTTCCAAACGGGACGTGTATGCAGATTAACCTCTGTCATTTGGAATGCTGCCTGGCAATGCTGTGTAGGCAGCATTTATAATAAAATATTAAAACAGTACGGTGAAATATTAAAAAAAGCGGAAGGTAATACAAGAGATGGGTTGTAAGGGTCCGAATTTTGCAATATTTAAGCAGTGTATACGTATTAAGCATCTACTTGCCTAACTCCAGGATGTCTACTTTTAAAACCTTTAGAAAGTAATATTTTTACACAAAAAATGCAATTATCCCTTGCACTGGCATTTACGATGCGGAGGTACTCCAACTCTTGTTAACTGAAAATGATTGTGCGGGTGGAGGAAAGAGTACCAGTAGTCCTGCAGGTGCTGGTGGCTCAGGTGTGGCTCCTTATGCGTGGATCTCCAGGAGCTTCACCAGGAAGAAGAAATCCCAGTGTCCTCGCCCTGCTGCTCCTCTTTGCAGGGGGAAGGTGTTGGAGGAGGGAAGATGTGCCGAGCTGCTCCCCGGCCTGGGCCGTGCTCTGCGTCCTGGGGTATTGCGTGCATGCAGCAAGAGTCTGTTTTCGCTAAGCGTTGCATCCCTTTTCATGACAATAACGGCTGGGAGGCATTAGTCTTGGATTTGTATGTTATATACACTGTGTATGTATAATGTATATACCGTACATATATATATAATATACAGCTGTCATTCCAGACAGAAATCTTGCAGAATCATCCCTGGAAAAACACCCAGCCGACTGTAATCTGTGCAAATACTTATGTTTGCAATAATCATGTTTATAGCATAATAATTAACTAGCCCTTTTCCCCCACCCAGTTATTTTACACAGTGCCTCAGCTGATTTAACCAGTGCCCTTTCTAGCAAGTCCGTCCTTTTTAAAGCTAATGGATTTCCAGCAGGATCAGATTTTCTTTCCGACTCTTGTTGCTACTTCCTTCAGAGATTATTTAATCGCTGTAAAACTGGTCTCCGTACTTGCCATTCTTGATTATATTACTACTTAACAAGCTGTATTAACTGCATGAAAAAATCAAATGAATTGAGCACCAGGCAGTAACAAGGAAACCTATTTTTTTTCCCCCTCAGTACTGTTGCCACTGATGGGAAGTGTGTGTAATCAAGTTATTTTTGAATTATCTTCAAGCTGGGAGAAAAAGAAAACTTAGGGTAATGGATAATTTGAAAGTAGCTGCACAGAAATGCTACTAAAAATGATGGCCCGTAACTTTATCTTGTATTGTTACGTCCCTGCCTTCTCGGCTTTATGCGTGCACGCAACGGGACCTCCTTATTTGTCTGGAGCCTGCCACAGCGTGGAGGTTTAAAGGTAGTTTGACTGAAGTTAGCGTGGTGGAAGGGGACTCTCCTCCTTGCTCTGACCTCGGCAAATATTCCCCAGAAACAGCAGTTTGTAGGATCTGTGCAGTAGATCCAACCTGCAGTGGGCACACGGGCTCGTGGGCAGCTGCTGGTGCAAGTTTTTGGTGGTTTCACAGCCCTAAAAAGTGGTTATAACAAAGAAGAGTTGGGGCATGTGGCTACAGTAGTGTTCTCTGGAGGGGGGATCCGTCTCACATCGCAGCACGTCCCTGAGAGCAGAAATCAGGTGCCTCTTGAGGACCAGAAACAAACCTGAAGCTTCATCCTAATGCGGCTGAAGGTAATGGCGATGCTCCTGGGGCTTCCTCGGTATGTGGTTGGGGCTGGAGAACCACAGCCTCTTTGGGCTGTGGGGTCCGCGCTGCTAAATGTAGGTAGTCCAGTCCTCTACCATGGTCCTCGTTGTGACCCCCATGTGCTTTTCTGCCGGGGGAAGGGTGTGCAGGGGGGTTGGGTGCTCAGGGCTCACAGGCATGTCCCCAGGGGAAGGGACAAAGTAGAAAGACCAGGTCCCATGTGCCAGGTAGGATGCAGGGGCATGGGCACAGGTGGGCAGTGCCGGGCAAAAGTGATGTTCTCCAAGCAGAAAACGCAAGCAGCACTGTCAGGACGTAATAACTTGCTCACAAGGAAAGTTTCTTTCTAATGTCCGTCATTTAATGCTTGGCTTATGCCCTTGAAGGGAGATGTCTTACGTCTGTAATACAGCCACGGTAATTTCGTTCTAAAAGTACCCTATTTGATTAAGAACCAGCCATGAAGGCAAATATCAAATCTCCAGGTGGAAACTTGGCCTGGCAGAAGAGGATGAGAAGTTCCCATTAAGCGAGGCCGGGCCGGGGCGTCCCCTCTGACCAGGGACACAGCGCGGCACGGCCCATTTGTCACAGGAGGAGTATAAATTTGTTTTCTATTGCTGACATGTATTTGTCCTTTCTTTTATTGCAGCAATAATTTCTTCAAAATACCTTTAAAGAAAAGGAGAAAAAAAAAAAAAAAAAAAAAAGAAGGGTTGAGAACATGAAAGTTTAATCTTAATTTTGTCCTAACCTTTACAAAATCCATTAAATTACTCCGGCAAGTGAGACCAGCAGCCTTGCTCAGCCTGGGCGGCCATGGCCCGTCAAGGCACTCGTGGGAGGGGTGAGCTCTCCACCTTCTGGTAGTCCCTAGAGCGGGAGATGTTGGATGCGTTTAAACAACAAAAAAAAGGTGATGCGGTGTGGTAGAGCAGCATGGAAATGTTAAACCAGATGATGAACTGGAGATCTCTGCCACTACGGGGAGGCGGGTGCACTCATAAATTTTTACGGTGCCGTATAAAATACGGAGACGCTTCCGTGTGATGATGCGGCATCAGAGAAAAGGGAGGTGTTTTACGTCAAGAGATAAAGAATTGCTTCCCTGGAAGGTGCGCGGCCCAGCTGCGTGCCTGGCGGTGGGCGGGAGGCTGGCGTTGAGCACGCTCCTGGTGGAGGTTTTGTGGAGCAACCTGCGCCCGGGAACACTGTCCCCCCCCCAGGCCATTGGGCATGTTTTAAGGAAAGTGAGATCAACTCCAGAATGTCGGGAGATCACCGGGCTGCTCGCAGGGTCTCGGGGTGAAGGAGGGCGGAAAATGTCTTTTTGTTTCTGATCCCTTCTGTAGGGGTTGGGAGCGTTTTCCCATGGGCTGAGTTACCACTAAAGTGATTTTATCTGATATTTGTCCCTCCCTCCGGAGGATGCTTTTGCTTTTGCCAACTAATAATCAGAGATTATTAAACTGGCGGGGATGTGGTTGAAGGGGCTGAGAATAAGGTTGTTATTTTTCTGGAGTCAACTCTCTTCGGTAAACCTGCCTTTTAAAACAAGATGCCTTTTAGAATAAGCCTTCCTAAGCTGATGTTCTGGCTGTACTGTCCACTCCCAGCCTTGCATTTGTGGTCTTGGCCCTCTTTCCAGCCTGGAAGAAGCCACACGACTCTTTTGGCCCACTGTGAAATGGCTACGGCATATTTAGCTGTAATAAATTGGGCTGGTGCCCTGGTGCTAGAGGAGCTGATTTCAGCTGGCTTTGCAGAAAAAAAAAATAATTGGTTTTGTTGGTTCTTTTATTTTCTTATATCTCTTTTTTTTTTTTTTAAGGGAAAAACAACAGAAATCTCAAGGGAGAGTGTGTATTTGCTCATCAGAGTTTTAGTTCCTCTCTGCAGTGATCTCCGCTCAC
>VXBH01007182.1:231345-313986 GCA_013400035.1 Rynchops niger
GAGGCTGCGGCCACGGCTGCCTTAGAGGCAGGAGTCGAAAGGCATGAGACAGAGGTGCACGTTGTTGTTTTTAATAAATAAAGTAAGAGGTCTAGTTGGAAACACCTAGGAAAAGAGCATTTTGTGTATTTGTAAAAATTCTTGGGCAAAGCGGCCGGTGAGTCAGTACCTGGGAAGAGGACGGAGGCAGCAGAGCTGGGGTGGCCTCGGGGGACAGCTGAGGACGTGGCAGCTCCAGCTCTGGCACTGGTTTCTCATCCCCCCTTCAAGCTGCTCCAGGATGTTTCTTTAACTCCTTTGCTTTGGACCCTGGCGCCACGGTTGCACTGTTTTAAGCATCTTCTATATAAAAAGTCAAGCTCTGTGCGTGACGCTCTTGTCATTAGAAACAGGTGACGGGGAAGTTTGGCAGCAGCATGAATTAGTGACTCCCCCTTTTTTGTTTATCGTCATTCATCTGCCCCCGCCTGCCTTCAAAGTGAAGGGCTCAGGGTTACCCTCCGAGCTGGCAGTGCTGTTTTACTGAAACATGCTGCGTATGGGCCGGCAGGCATACGCCACCGTGCTGCAGGAGGGGTAAAAATACGTATGTGATCACACAGCGGCTGGGCAGGATTCGCCAGCATAGAAATTGTGGTGCTGGAGGGTTGGTGGTAGGTGGGCAGTATTTTGAGGCTCTTCATCACTGTGGTGTTCGCCCAGTAAAACCCTACTGGAAGTTGTGATCCTTAATCAGGCTATAGGTTGTGATCAAAACTGCATATATATATCTGCGTAAAATGTCCCTGGTGTTGATGCTTGACTATTTCTTAACATTTTAAGCAGGGAAGTTAATAAATAAATTAATTATTCAAACAAAGGTGCAAAGCGGGGGGAGTGGGTAGAGAAGTAGATATTTAGAGATGGGTTTCTTCTGCCTCTTGGCTTACTCTTGAGTTTCATGTCGTTCCATGTCCTCGTGTCGTTCCGAAACTGGAAAAGGTGGGACACAGCACTGTGTAGGAAGTGGTGTTCAGACATTTTTCCCCATCTTGTAATTGAATGGTTATTTGCATCAGGTGCGTATGGAGATGCGTGGACATACCCATCCCGGTCTCTCCAAGAAAGTGGCTTTTCAGTGGGGCACCTCTGTAGCAGGCACAGGGGACGGGGCTCCTTCCCCATCTCCCCAACGGCTTTCACAGGGCGCAGAGCTGTGAGAGGGAGCAGGAGGAGGTTGGACTTTGCTGGCGTGCTTTTGCCAAAAGCATGAATTGGCCCCAACTGTGGGAAGGCACAAAGTCCAGCCGCCTTTTCCAGGAAAGCCAGCTCGTCTGTCTGCAGTGGATGGCGGAGGACAAATTAATCCCTAACAGGAGGAGGCACAACTCATTGCTGGTATCAATCACTTATTTATGGTGGTGACAGCTTTAAGCCCGAGTTCCCGAGTTCGTTTAAACACCACTCAAATCGATGGCATGTTTTGAAATACAGTGAGGAACACATTCCAAAAAAAAAAAAAGAAAATCCGTAGAGGGTTATTAAAGGGGGAGAAACAACCTGTGGCTGGGGAGGTCCCTCACCACAAACCGCTGGGGACTGGGGGCGGATTCTGAGAAGTACAGAGATGTGAGTGATGGTACTTGCTTCAAAGGCATCCCTGGCAGACCTTCATCGATTGCGAGTCATCACAGCAGGGCGAAGGCTCGCCCCTGACCCTGCCGGTTTGGAGCTGCGCGTTCCCCAGGCACACCCCTTCGCCCCTGGGGTTTCCCCACACAAACCCCTCTTCCAGCAGGTCCCTTACCTGCCATCAAGGGAGTGTTTGCAGCAGCTAAAGCTCTGAAGCGCCTTGTCTCAGAGTCTGATGGTGATAATTAAAGCAGTGCTTTCCAGCCCTCTGCTCTTCTTGCTGAGTCGCTGGGAAGTGGGGCATGGGGCTGTGCCAACCAACAGGAACCCTGGAAATCCGTGGGCAGCGATTTGGTGTGTGTTACTTCTTCGGCTTGTTAGTGCATCCTTGCTGCCGGGGGCAGGTACCGAGCTTGTGAAAACCTCCAGGTAGCGGGGAGAATTGCCCGGCAATTGCAGGTCATAATTTTTTTCCTTCTGTGCTGAAAAAAAAAGTGCATCGTTATGTGATGTAATTTAATCAACATAAACCCCCTGTGTGTTGATTTATAAAATGGTGGGGAAGGGTAGTGGGATATTACCTTTTGAGATAAAAAATAAATAAAGAATGAAGCAACTGATTTCTCCTGTGCTACAATTACGGATGTAATAGCACAAAACAGCATCCAGCTAAAAAGACAGATGCAGAGATCGTGGCTGGTAATCACAGTGACACCAGAATGAGTTTTTCGAGAAGCGCGGTGAAATTGTGCAGTAAATTATGTTACACGAGATGTATTATTCCCTGGTTTAGTAAATAAGCCTCCTGACAGGAAGGCCGCAGTGAGGCAGTTGTGGATGGCTTCACTGATGTGCTGGAGCTGGGGGTCGGTACAGTGTGGGGTGGCTCCGGTGCTTTGGGAGCAGGGTGCTCCGGGAGACGCTGCCGAGGGCTCGGGCACTTGCGTGGCTGCTGTCGTCCTCTTCGCTCTCTTTTCCTTTTGGCATCTCTTCAGTCAGGCTCCTTTCTTCTCTCTCCCTAGCTTATTCCAAGGTTAGTGGTGTAATGGTCCTGCATGACCCGTTCCTGCAGGTGAGCGAGGGCGGCCTGAGCACCTCGCGGCTGCTGCCCCATCTGTGGCTGTTGCGTGGCCCCTGCCTGGAGGATGTCCTGCTCTCTGCTCCCTTCAGCTGCCCGTGGCGGGGGCTGATCCTTGCTCAAACCTGTACTGTGCTTGCAGTGCTTGGCGTGGGCAGCGTGCTCTTGCCCTGGCTGTTCCTGGGCAGCAGACCAGAACTGCTGCTCCTGGCCGTGGCTGAGGCTGGAACCTAGGACTTGGCTTCATTTTTTAACCTGGGAAGCATGGGGTAACTATTAAAGAAACTCAACTAGGGCCATCAGAGTCTGACCTCTGGATAAAAATAAGCCAGTTTGTTCTGAAAGTAATAATGCAATGAGAGCATCTAAAAAGTCAGCTCGTGTGTGAAGCTCCAGAGTGCATCAGGTGGGAGCTGCTTCCTTAGCCTCCAGTGCCCATATCCATTACCCAAATTAGCACTCCGCAGAAGAGGGGCTCTTCCCCCTGCTGTGCTCAGCAGCCTCTTGCTCCTGCCAGGAGGGGATAAGCGAGCAATCATCTGTCTGAACCCGTTACACGCTGTCCTATGAGTAATAACTGCTGCGCGTTGCCTCTCTGACAGTAGGTGCTCTCCAGGAGCTGAGGTGTGCTATTACGGGAGCTGAGGTGTGCTATTACAATGTCTTCAAGCGGTGTAATGATAGCGTAAACAATGGGATCAATATTCAGTGGACTAAAAATCTCAGTATTCAGTTGTAGTGTTTACACGTAGTAGCTTTCTTCCCTGCAGTAGCTGCTTGCATCATTGGCCATGGCATCCTCTTGGTACAGCGCTGAAATTTTGGGCTCTAGTTTGCTGCCCAAATTCTATTTTCGCTGAGATGCCCCCATAAGCAATGAAAATAAATGTACTGTTATGTTTATTTGGAGATTTCTTTAGTGAGGAGGTGTTTAATAAGCACCTACCAATGTAAACAAACTGAGTTCCTCAAGTCACAGCTGGAATTGCAAATTTCTCTCCCTTGATTATCAAGGAATATATTCTGGATGGAAGAATTCACAGTTTACAAAGACATATGGTTGCTAAATAATATAATTAAATACAGCATAACAGGGCCCTAGTCCCATGTTCCTAATGAGCAGAAAGTAGTTTTTTGGGTGAGTGAAATGCATTGGCTGGACTTGTGCTGGTGGAGGGAAGAAAGAGGGAAAGAGCAGAGAAGATCTATGGGGGGAAACCAGAGAGAAGGGGGAAATGAATGGAGAGGCGTGTGCAAGAGCGAGGAGATGGGAGGTTCCTCTGCGCTGGAGCCTGCTTCATGCCAGAGGCAGGTGGTGGTGGTGGAGGTAGCTGGTGGTGGGACCATGACAATGGCAGTAGGTCCAGGTGGTCCCTCAGAACTGGCAGGGTGTCATCTTGCGGGACACCTAGCTGTGTGCTGGTCAAAGATTAGAGGCTCTTTTTCTCCCTGTGTGATTATATAAAGAGCATTTTTCTTCCTAAGCGATTGGCTTTTCCCTTTTACTGTTTTAATAATTTTGGAGAGCGGAAAGCCAACTGTCGACTAATCTGTGCAAAGTTGCTATATTTAGCTGTTGAAGACAAACTGCTCACAGGAGCAGCTAGGTGGAAACCAGTTAGCTGGGCTCAGCTGCCCTGCTCTTCGCAAGTCACAATGTTTGAGTAGTCCACCTGGGGAGCTCCAGAAAGGCTTTTCCGTTCCTTCCAGCAAAGGACCAAGGTGGAAGTAGTGGTAACCTTGAGCCATCGTTTCCTGAAGGTGTCTTTTCCCATGGACAAAGCCCAGGCACTGCCGTTGTCTAATGCCAGGGGAAGAAGGTGCCTCCTTTGTTCCGTAGCAAAGCCAGTGTTGCATTTGGGAGGTTGTTTGTGTAGAGTCTCACCCCCAGGGCTTGTTTGCAGGAGGATCCTGGTCCTGCTGCGTGGTGGGTCTTGCTTTTGCCATCTGAGCTTTCTGCGACTGGGCAGCTGCGGTGCTTGTGGTGGGGTCATTCTCCTGCCGTAACTCATGTCATCTGAGTGATCATTTTGAAGAGGTAGTCTGAGGTGGTTCCTTTTTGGCATTACTTAAGGGTGCACGCTGTTCAGCTGTAAGGGTAAATCCAGACTTTTCCAGAAAGTTTGTGGGGAATTGTGAGGCCAAGGATATTCTTCCTGCTCCATTGTTATTTTATCAGAAAAACGTGTTTGGAAGATTCTGGCAGGGCAGACTGTCCCGAGGGTAGCTTTTCAGGCACAGTTTGGAGAACCTCTGCTGAGATAATAAACCCCACGTCTGTTTGCTTGTAAGCCTTGCGCTGCCTGCTCGATCCTCCTTGTCTCCAATATTACACCCGGTAGGAATTAACGACAGCGGTAACTTACCTTGCTCTGGCATCAGCACGTCTGTGCTGTTCCCCGAGCAGGCAGCAGTTGCTGTTTGTACGCACGTGCTGCCAAGGGCGAATGCATCACGGAGGTTTGGAGAGGGGACACGCGGAGAGGCTGTCGGTCGGGGCTGCTGGGGCAGGCAGCGCAGGGGAAATCGCTCGTCCATTTTCTTTGCCGACCACAAACAAATTAACAGCGGATGAAAGCGTGAACGCGGGTTGGTCCTGTTCCGTTACTAGCTGCGTCTCCCACAAAGTGTTCTGTGGCTATGTTATTACAGACCTCTTTGTGACAAACCATCATGGGCTTAAGCGATGGACCAGCTGGGAGCAGACGCTGGGCGCGAGATGATAGTGTCAGAACAGGACTCTGGTTTGTGGAAACCAGGCAATAACTCTCCTTACCTCTTACGCATTACTACAAGAAACCTTTCATCTACGCTGCTCTAAGGAAGATTTTCTCATCTAATACCCCGCTACCAAATACGTTTTTGATGCAACCTAAGATAATATATTCCTTTACTTACTCTAGTTTATGTTACTGTAATTTTTGTATGTCTGGTTGCTTTTAGTGGTCTGTCAGTGCACGGGCATTGCACTGACATACGGGTTCCCTGCAACAGCAGCATGCAGGAGCGTGCTATCACAGACAGAAATCTTTATAGTAAAACTCTCCCGTGAACTTCTAGTAAGTTCTAGTATGTAAGGCAAAATGACCCAAACCAAAAACCCCAAACATCCAACTATCTATCACCGAAAACATTTCATAGAGGACGTTTTGAGTTTTGTCCGCTGTTCTTGAGCTAGAAAAATTCGTAAGGTTGTTCGTTTTCCTCCTATACAAGCGTGATTTTGTACAGGAGAGAGCTGCTCAGATTGACGCAGGAGCAACAGGCAGAGCGGGGCAGGAGCAAGCAGAGGTGTCGGGCTTGGCCTTCTGAACACAGTAGCCACACTGCCAGACTTCATCCTCGTGTCCCTGGCTGCCGCGTGCCTCATTGCTGTGTGGTGGCTGGTTCCTGAGAGGAGCAAACCTGAGGAATCGAAGCTTTTCTTCCATGTTTTTGACTACCCAGACCACATACTGAGTAAATTCTCTATTAGCGTGTTCCCACATTGAAGCCTTTGTGTGAGGAACTGATTTATTTGCGGCTTAGATGTGCAGAGCAGCAGCGTATGTGAAAACACATGCAAGAAACGTAAGGTGTAGGTTTTGTATTGTTGTGTTGTTTTTTTTAATGGGGTTAGGTGGCGTTCTGATAGCTCCGTGAGCTGCACAGGGAAAACAATTTGCCTCTGGGGACAAGTATCTAAAGATAAATTGATTTTTTTGTGATGTTCATACCTGAGTCACAGAGGGGTGGAAGTTCAGTGCACTGCCCCCAAAACCGACCGCTGTGAAGTCAGCTGCCTGCTGCAGAGGAGGATTTGGACGGTATTCCCAGGCTCCCCATGCCTTTTCAAGAAAATTCAGAGTAAAGGGCAATACAACAGAGAAGAAATTGGAGGTGCTGGTGCATTTGGAGCCTGTGGATGGCACGTGGGGGCAATTTCCAGCCCCGGTGGTGCGGGGAGGGGAAGAAGCGACACTTTGCAAATCCGCGAGCAAGGAGCTCCCTGAGCCACACGAGCCCCACTGTATGAAGTGGGCAGCTTTGCAGGCCATCTAGACTTGTTGTAGGTACTGGCTTTGTAGCATTAGGTGGCCTTTTTTTGGTTTAGTTACTTTTTCTTTGTGTGTGTGTATGTGTGGTACAGAGGAACGGCAGAGGTGGTGCAGTGTGGTGCAGGCAGGGTGGGTGCCTAAGGGGGACAGAAGCCAGCAGGGACAGCTGTGCGTATCCAGCATTAGCAACGCTTTCTCTCATCCCCCTCAGATTTTCCAGTGCTCTTCAAAAGGCTAAAGTTGGGGGAAAGTGACAGAACAGCAATTTAAGGACTACTGGAGGTTTTCAGTGGCATAGAGCTTTGCTGTGAAGTGACGTATAGAGGCAGACACTGGTCCTGGAGCCAGTCTAAATTTATCACTGTGTCACAATAGATAGTTAAATTTAAATGTGTGTCCAGTACTTGCCATTTCAGTAGGTTGCAATCAGCTTGAATTGATATTACCTGAATAAATCAAAGAGCTGAATAGCACATCCATTTCTTATACAACAGAGCAGTGCACATTATCTGAGGGTGAAAGGAGTTGGTGCGATGGCTCTGACTGGTGTTACTGTAACCACAGCTCAACACTGCAGTATAAAAGAGCAGATTTTGGTATATTGTGGTCTCCTCCAAAATGGAAAGTGCTTGCCACTGCAATGTCCAAGCTGGTAAATTACTGTGATTGCTTGCACAGAGCTTGCATAATCTGTTGGAGGGATACTGAGCAGCCGTGTGTACCATCGGCTGCCCTGGCTAGCCCTGTTTGCTTCACTGTGGATAGGGCATTCTTCACAGTAATTAAAAATGACAACCAATTTGGTGCGGCTGCATTTGATCTTGGGGCAGGTCAGCCTTGGGCAACAAGAGCCCAAGGCTGTATCACACCTCCCTGTGATACATCTGTGTTTTTTCCCAGGGAAAAGTTTTTTTCTTGTTGCTATTCCAGGCGCTTTTGCAGTGGCTTTCCTGGCTGTCCCCACTCGCTGTGCTTGGGTTCGTGCCATGCAGCTGCCTTGGGGGGTCTGTGCAGAATTTCTTTGGGCTCAAACTCTGCTGGATGATGCGCTCCAAACCCCTGTTAAGGCTCTGCGCTCACAAGCATTTAGTCCACAGGATTCGGTTGGACCTAGTCTGCATTAAAACTGCCCAAATGCATGTGCTGCGAGTGTCAGGCCCTGGGTGCCGGTGTGTTTTATTTTTCAGGTCCCTCGGCATTGCTGAACTCCGTTAGCTAACGCAGGCGCAGGGGAAGGTGCCTGGAGTTGGGTGGTGTACGTGCACCCCAGGACAGGTCCTATGTCCAGCAGGGGAAAAGGAATGACTCCGGTTGTCTCTGCTTTTCCTGCACCAGGATATTTCCATCCAACACGGTATATGAGTGTCGGATGGAGGAGGAGGTCTCCTTGTGTGCTGCCTGCTCGCTGTGGACAGCCTTGTGCTGCTCGCCATCCTCTCTGCTTATTGCTGCTTGCTGAGATACTGAGAAAAACCTCCATACTAAATCCTCCTGATTTGATTTTGTTTATGGAAAAACAAACCGCTTCCCATCTTATAGCTCCATCAGCTTCGTGACGTCTTTCTTTTTGCTCAAGTTTGCAGTTCTTCTTACAGACGTGTAGGGAGATAATCACATCTCTGCTTTCCTCGTGTCTTTTCAACCCACCATGAATCTTCTGTTGCTGTCCTGCCTCATTTGTTTCTTCCTCTGATTCTCCTCATTAAATAAATTGCAGCCAGAATGTCCTGTCAGACGAACAGTATATTAATATATTGCAGCCCAAACTTCAAAGAGGAGAAAAGAATTTAATTACAGTGACCCATGTCCTCATCCCGCCAGGGTCAGGGATAAAATGACTATTGACTTAATTGGGAACAAGGCGCTGCTCCCCCTAATTTTGAGTTGCTTCTTTATTATCATGAATAATTTGGGTTTCCCGATTTGAATGGTGGACAGTCACGCTGACTGGCCAAAATCTGCCCTCTTTGTTGGTATAATGGTTGGGGAAGCTTTGCGGCTCTAGGCCAGCAACCTCCTTGATTGAGCTGGAACAGGGAAGTACCACTTCCATCGGGGGAAATCAAAAGAAACCACAATATGGGGCAGGAAATAACATACTGAGTGGATATAAAATGCATTCATTCGGCGCTGACGTTTTTTTGGTGAAGTTCTGAAGAGAAAACCACGTGGAGATTATCTTTCTGTTTTATATATTGAAATACAGGAGCTCGGGGGCAGAATTGTAAATGATGCGGTTATGAGTTTACTCTGCACTTATAGGTATGTTCCCGTATCTTGTTATATGGCTGCTCCTAGGAATCAAATATTTAAGTTTACATTGCACTCCTTTCGATGGCTGGAAGCCTTCGTTTTTTTAGATGATGCTATACATCAGGTTTACAGTTCTCCTGGTAGTTTAAAGGAAAGCGAGAACATGCTCTCATGACTCTCAACAAGACCTTAAAACTCTCTGGCACTCTCTTTTCCTGGAGGACAAGATATATTCTGGTCATCTACAAGCGTATGTTCTTCAGTGACTGCAATTTTTGGTGCTGTCTGGAAAGCAAGGCTACTTATTTTGATAGAGAGAGGGTTTCCATCCTTCCTGACTGTAGGAAAAAAAAAAGAAGAGAGTACTTCAGTTCTCTTCAGCATACACTCTGTGTCATTACACAGTAAATGCGTTATTCCCTTTTGCTCCCGGAACACCTTTTCTTTTCAGTTGCTTTCTGTTGCGGAAGTGTTTCTGGCACTCCACGCTGCAGCGTCTTTGTTCTGCAAACAGCAGTGACCTAGAGGCAATGCTGGAGCCGGATTCCAGACCCTTCACTGAGAAAAGGGAAGGGCAAACTTTGCACTTGTATGTTAGTGCCTGAGTCATGATCTAAAGCACATCGCAGGCTGGAGTTTTGTTTGATTTTCTATCACGCATCCCGACTTTGTCAAGTTTCCATGATCCGATGGAGCAGAAATGAAGAATAATTTGTGTATCTGGAGGGCATCTCCGTCCTGGCTGAACTTTGCTGCAGACACGCGTGTCCATGTCGCTGGCAGAAGACATGTGCTTGTGTGCACCTCTGGGGCTTCCGCTGCGGCCGTGGTGTCAGGAGCCGGCCGCTGTCTTCGTGGCCTATTTGTCACCCTGAGACCAAACCAAAGAAGCAAGAGGAAATTAATAAATGTTAATATATGCTGGTTTAATTGAGAAGCGCTGCTTTCATCAACTGCTGTTTGAAGAACAGGCTTAAGTATGTTTGTAAGCTCAAACAAATGTTGGCTTTTTAAAGCTGTTGCACAAATACAATGATCTTGCTGTTTAGAGCTCTGAACTGTTCAGAACCCAAAATCTATGGGTGAATAATGTGGCTGTGATTCAATAAAGCCTATTAAAGATAATGTTTTTCTACTCAGTAGCTTAAGCCAAGCTGAAGCCAAGTCAGCCTTCAAATCCTGACTCCTGCACCTTATTTTGTGGGTAGCGCCAGCACTGCAGCACCCAGCCTTCTGCGCTATTTGGAGGAAGCAGAAGTGATCTCCATCTTGTTCCTGTTTTCATGTGCATGAATATGTTTTTCCTCCAGACCTGGCGAAGGCTTCACCCCTGGTTTGAAGAACAGGAAGAGCTTGTTCCACACGCCGCTGAGGGAGTCTGGCTGTTCCTGCTGCTTTTCTCACCATCCTCAACACAGAGGAGTCTTGGGGCAATAATTATAATTATCACATGGGAGGATGTGATCTCTGAAAGGAAAACTGAGAGTTACATTTAAAAAATATTTGAGAAAACTCCTGCTTTCCCAGGGAAACCAACTGAGACGTCCCTGCATCCTGAAGCTCAAGTGACATTCACCTTAAAAACATTTTTTAAATTATTTTTTAGGTGAAATCAAGGAAGTTTCTGTAAATTAATTACACTTGAGAGGTAAAGTGCAACACAATTTAAAAGTTATAGACCGGAGGAGCTTTTCAGGATTGGTGGAAAAATCTGAAGGCTGTGGACCTGTTTTTAAATGTTGTTATGGTTACTTGGCTTCTGTCTTACAGAAAAGTTTGTGCCTAATCCAGCAGGCAGGTAGGAAAGATGAGACCTATTAACTCCAAGGAGTAGCTGGAAAATCTTGAGCAAGCGTGCTTTGGGAAGGAGTGCATATTAATAAATAAACATGACTTCAGGAGGTGAGTGCATGAACAGCAATACGTGTACCGAGCCTCACTGCCTCGTCCTCCGCACGCAAACCCCAAATAGGGTTGTTTCTTCAGAGATGTTATGGTCGAGGTACGGGAATTAGGACGTCCTTGAGTTCAAAGTGAAATCCCAGCTTGAAAGCAGGATATGAAGGTCCTTATGTTCTGGTTAATTAATTCTTGTGATTTCCTATGGAAATGGCCCTTTTGTTATTTCATCGGTAGCAAAATTAAAACGTGGCTCCTGCTTAATAGCAAGAACAATAAGCTCATTGTGATATGCCATATAACACTAACCTTTCTTACATATAACCACAGATCCAGATCTCTAATATTAGGCGTAGCATGCTGATTATGCTGTCCGAGACCTTTGCAAACCAGTTTTCTCTAATTGAGATAAAACCTGGAAAAACAGCCCATCCTGTAGCTCTGATCTCCCAGGAAGAGGGGACAAGCATCTCTTGTCGCAGCTCGAGGCGATGCATACATTTGCGTAGTGCCTTCCACCCTCCTCCCCGCCCTAACCAGGGTTTATTTTAACCTACTCGGGGCTCAAGAGCGAGCAAAAACCTTTTATGTGTTGAAGTGCAGCATTGAGCCACCACCGCTGGCTCTGGGTTTGGACTGACACGGGCTCTGTCTGCGCACAGACCGCCATTGATTTGGCCGGCACAGATGCCGATTCACAGGGAAAGGGCTGGCTAACAGCACCCACGGCTGGGGATTGTGCCGAGCGCCCACACTTGGTGTCTTTCCCTTGGGGAAAAATGGGCCACTTCAAAAGCGTTTGTGTATCAAGCCCCAGCTGAGGGGCAGGGAAACAGAAACCCGAGTCTGGGGGCTTTTTTGTTTTAAAAGTGTGCAAGAACGGAGTTTTTGTGACTCTGGGCAGATTGATTTCACTTTTTTGTTGTATTTTTTCTTCCCCTCTTACTAGTGCATTTAGCAAGGTTAAATCAAAATGCAAGAAACTGCTTCGTGTGGTCATGCTGCGTCAGATATTTCAGGCAGCCCCAGTTGCGACCAGCAGTAGGTGCAGAAATCTAAACTGGACAAAGCCCCTCTGTCTGCAGAGACTGTCGGCATCTCCCGAGGGTAGTCATTTTCAAGTAAATAATCCCAGATAATTGTTTATTTTCATTAGTCGTTTTCAAGCAAGTAATCCCAGGTAATTGTTTATTTTCATAACAAACAACACCAGGAGACTTTAGAAGATACATCAACCTCGTTTCCGAGGTGCTTTGACTTGCAGGATATGGAAAAACTGGTGGAGAAGCAACTGGGTGTGTGTGCTGCTTTTCAGAAATCGGAGCTTTGCTTTCTTTGGTTGCACGTTTACGTTGGGTAAATATTCTTTATGCATAGGCTTTGATGGCCTAAGGAAAATCTTTACGAAAGAAGACGATAGAATACTAGATGGTCTTCTGAAATCTGTAGATAACCCAAAGCCACAGTGCTAAGGTATGTGCGAGAAGGGGGGGAACTGGGGGCTGGGGGCAGTTTCTCTATATGCACAGGGAGGGCCTCACTTCACTGCCGGAGGGTGCTGGGGAATGGAGAGGAGCTGCCATTTTAGGAAGATTTTGGCCATGCTTCCACCAGTAGAAAAGGTGGACAGGCGCAGCTCCGGAGGGCAGGGAAGGTGGGGTTTATGTTGCTCAGCACCCAGAGCATTCAAGACCAGAGAACAAGAGAGTAAGCACTGGTGTAAATTCAGCAAACAGGGCGGTGTGGATATTGAACAAAACAGCAGTTCAAATTTGGAGGCTGGCAAGGGTCGATTCTGTCTAGGGCAGCCCGGAGAACCTGTGGGATCTCCTGGCAGGGGTGGTGTGTAAAGGGGACGGTGGGGAGGAAGGGTGAGGAGGGCGGGAGGGAGGCAGCAGTCTCGGGAGGGCTTTCGGGAAGGCAGAGCAGTGCGCAATATTTGGGGGGGTCTGTCTGGTAAAAAGACAAGTGGGCGTTAAACTATAAAACTCCATGACTCCTAACAGCCGCCGGCTGCAAGTGCTCTGCGGAGAGCCGTTGTGGTGATTTTCCCACCCTCTTTTTTCTTATTTGTTGTTCCAGAAGGAGGAAGGCAATGCCCAAAGTGTAATGCAAAATAAAACAGAGCAGTGTTTGATTGTGCCGCGCAGTCAAGTGGAAAAATGAGATAACTGGGATGGCAGTTGAAGGCACATGTGAGCCAAACCAAAGAGGAGTCTGGCTCCAGGTCTCCAGGTCGTGTGGCGGAGCACTTGGGGCTCCCTTCAGGAAGGGAGGTGACTGAGATCTGCTTAGGAGCCTCCAACAAGGAAAGCTGATCAGAAAAAGTGAATTTTTTGTAGACTTTAGAGTGGCTGTGCTCTTAATCTGCCTTAATCTGCCTTAAGTGTCTGAAGTTCAGCTGCTCCTTAGGGTGATGGGCAGAGATCTGTGTCCTTTACTCACAAGAATTTCTGGGGCTCATACAAGATTAGCTGTGCTGGTGTCAGAGAAGAAAAATGGGCAGATCACATAACTAGATTCTTTTAGACATGTTGGTAGGAAAGACTTCCAGTATTTTTTTTCCTTCCTCCAGCACCAAATTACTCAAGATGTCTGTGAAATAAAACTGAGTCACAGTGTTTACTCCCTGTGAAAACTAATGCTCGTTTTTCCCCTTCCCTGAGGTTATGGTTTTGCAAAGGCTGATGCGTGAGCGTTACTTGCTCCTTCAGCCCCTGCACGTGGGAACACGCCGGCAGAAATGGCTGGGGGCGATGGGGGCTGCTCTTCCCTCCGATGGCCACCCATGGCCCCGCTGCTGAGCCCACTGGCAGCGGCGTGCGGAAATAAGGATGGAAAGGCTGTGAAGGCTCTGGTTAGACTTTGGGTAATGTGCTTTATTTACCCATTTTGATGTAGAAATAGTCAGCAACAGCAAGAGAAGCAACATGCCCTTCCAAAAAGATAGAGACGCCTGTAGCTGGGGCTGGGAAACAGCTGTGCTCCGGGAGAGGCTTCCCAGCAGGCAAGGCAAGCCCAGCACGGTCGCCCGCTCCGCGCTCTGCCTGGGCTCCTCTGAAGAACGGCAGCACAGCCCTGTTCGCAGTGCAGTACTGACTGCTCTGAGGTCTAAAACCCGGCTTGGGCATGAACAAATATTTTGTAAGTCAATAGGCACCGGCAGCGTCTGGCGAGTTGTGCTAAACTGACGCTTGAAATGAGGGGCGGCATCAGAACTGGACCAAAAATAAGGATTTTTTTTGAAGGACTTCTTTGAAAGTGAAGTGATGCAATTACTAAAACTGAAGGCAGAACAAGGGCACGGTGCTTCAGCAAGGGCTGGGTGTCTTGCGGAGCTGTAATCTCCCAAAAAGTTGTGGGCCCCCTGGTTCCTGGAGAGAAGCAGGGTGCCGTGCGTGGGGGCTTCCCCCACCATGGGCATTTGTACTTATGGCGTGTGCTCTCCTCTCTGCAATCTGCCTTCCTTTCCCTTCTTAAATTAGTACCATCCATCCGCAGTGCGTCTTGCCCTCTCATGTGTTGTGCAGCATTACTTCAGTCTGTGGGGAAATTCAAGGGAACAAACCACCGTATTTTGCATGAATTCTCCCTGAAAAAATACTGTCCCTTTTTTTTTTTTTTTTTGCAAGCTACCTTTTGCAGGGCTGTGGAATCCTAAGCAGTGTTTGTGGGTGAGGCAGGTATTCCCCAGAGGCTGATGTTTTTAGTATCGCTCCTATTCTAAGCACCCAAATGCGCAGAAAACCAATGAAGCCCAAACACATTATGCAACTTTTGACCTTGATCAGGTTCAAAATTATCTTAAACATTAAACAGTAGCAAGTGTGACTTTTATTGTGGGAAGTATTTTACGCTGCATTCAAGCCTGGGGTCCAGGTTTGACTTTATTATGCTCCAAGTCTTTCAAGTTAATTTATCAAAATGACATACAGCTCTTGGGGGCAGCTCTGTGGTATATGATTGACTAAATAATACTCTGAATTTCTGAAAGGCTTTTAAAGTTCATTGCTTTCACACCAGGTGTATTTGTTGTTCTAATGCAGGTCACTTCCCCTCGTAGTCGCGCCATCCTCCAAGTAGAGCCCAGTACAAACAGTTTCTAATGACATAAATTGGATTGCTGGGTCGAACGGCTATGGCTGAAAAGGTTTTTTTTCTTATCTAAATGCTGTTGAGCCAGTTGTTTTGTTTCCTTTTGACACTCACATACATTTTCAGATGTGATTAACAGATTAAATGGCAAATTTTGGTATGAGGTTTGGAAGCAGCTGTTGTTTTGCGGAGTGGCTGCAGGCGTCGTAATATCCTTCTCGCTTGATTTGAAATTCACCCGTCTCTTTTGGTAGAAAATGAAATAACTTTTTATAACTTTTAAGTATTACTCATGGCACGGTAATTTTAATTGTTTTCAGTTCCTGGCTCCTAATGAAAGAGCATGAAATTTGGGTGCCCCGTTATCTACATGTTTGTATTTCAGAAAAAAGCTGAAGAGGAAAGGATGAGGAGGAGAGGTAGCCTGGGCAGCGCTGGTGGGGGCAGCAATGCGAGGAAGCCCACTTCTGTTATTCAGGCGCCCTATCCTCCACATTATGTGGACTTTTTTTTGATCAAACACTGCTGGGTTGGGGTTTTTTTAGAGAAACACCTGTTTTTTGAAGCTAGACGCTTTGTGGCAGTGCATCGGCTCTGATGGATTTCCAGCGGAACAGAGGTCCCTGTCCAGTGCAGCTGGAAGGAATGGCTATACTGGGGCCAAACCTCGAGCCCTACCAGCCCAGTGGGCAATGGACACCTGGCAGTGTCACATCTGGAGCCTGGGCAAATGCTTGGGTCTCAAAACTTAGCTTTGGGTTTAACAGATACCACTGACATCGTTTCGGGATGGGGCTCAGTTCTGGTTCTTCCCAGGGAACATCAGCGTTTCTAGCTCCTTAAGTTCCAAAATAGGACTTCAGGCAGAAATTCCAGTTTTTGACAAGTTTTTTGTCTTTACACCTAAGAAAAGGCAAGTTTCATATCGTATTAGGGCATCTGGCAGGAGTTTATTCCACTTCCCCAGTGGTCCGTGGTTGCTACTCTACTTCACTAAGCGATGATGTAGTTGCATGAAGGGTTTTCTTCCCTCCAAACCCTGTTTTCTAATCTTTTTCTATCAGCCTGCCTCAGAAGAGAGTAGTTATCTCACGAATGTGCCAAGGGCTAGGTAAGGGCCAAAGGGAGTGGAAAGTCAGAGAAGAGGCACCTCAGGAACAAAGTAGGTTAGACTGGGGGGAAGAAGTGGAGAACAGGCTCAAAGGTGTGGAGAAGTGGAGTTGCCTGAGCCACGATTTCCTTTTTACTCTAAAGTAGAATTCACAGCCTGGCATAGCTCCCATTGTGTGTTATATGCCGTATTAGCAGACAACACGCTGCAAGCATTGGCCGCGTACCGCCGAAGGTCGGCACAGCTTGATGACTGGGTGAACAGCTGTATTGCTGTAACAATTTCTATTTCAGAAAAGATAATGAAGCGTTTGTGAAGGCTTGAGAACAAGGTTGAGAGGAGAAGCTGTTCACGCCAGGCGATATGCTGAGCAATAAAGGAGCTTGGGGTACGGTGACATGCTGCTTTCAAACCTTCCCAGGGCCGAAATGAGGTGCTGAGAGTGCTTGGCACTGGGACGTGATGGTTTCAGTTTGGAGGTCTGTGATCATGTGCAAGGTGACTTGGAAGTGAGACAAGGAGATGCGATATCACCCCTGCCTGAGTGAATACGTCCTGGATTTTGTAACCTCGGCACGCATAGAAAGCCAGAATCGCTATCACTTGCAAACAAATATGCATACTATAAGCAACAGAAAAATATAAGTTCAGTAAGAATTGTGGGAGTAGCTTTTGAAGACCACACATGGAGATTAAGCTGGCTCCAGCTGACATTAATAGGAGGGGTGTAGTCATTCTTTTCATCCCTTCTAATTGCAGTTGCTTTTTGAGATACCCTAATGAACATTTTTGCAGTCCTCCTGAGGGTGACATCTGCTCCTGGTAGGAGCCTCCGAAATTGTAGGTTTCGTTTGCTACAACTGTGCATTCTGTAGAGTCTGCTAAATCTTGGTTGCTTAGTTGAAAATGGGAAGTTTTAGTTGGGTGACTGCAGAGTGTGCGGTATTGGTGATGTAATCGAAGGAGCCATGCGTTATGTCAGTCACGCAAATCTCTGACCACTTTTCAAGCAAATTTTTCAATGTCTGTTCCTGCCACAAGTCTAAAAGTCAATGCCCCGTGACATGCTCCACCTAGGATCCTTTGGCATTTGCACTGTCTGCAAGTGCTGCAGTAGATTAGAGCGTATGCTACTCAACTGGGGAGCAGGGCTAATCTTACAATAAATGTGTATTTTAAGCGTAGCTGTTGCATTGCATTAACGTTGTTTATCTTGCGATGGTAGCCCTGCATTGGCACGTGACATGAGCGATATTAATGATGGGTGAAAGGCAGGGCTTTTTAAGGGGCCATGCTGGTGCTAAGTCGAATGTGGTATAATTAGAGCAGTATCTGGTCTGCTGATAAAGGCAAGGCAGCTAATTGACAACATTTTCATTTTCTTAGTCTCTCTTACACATCAAAGACCTTGCTCAGCTTGGTGAACATATCCCTTTCAGGATAAGGTAACTTGTGTGGAAGCATTTGTAAGATTAATTTCCACTTATTCTGAAGAGAATTAAGGAAGTTAAAACAAACATATAGATTCCCATTATTTTTCCAGGCATATTTGTCCACTGTGGCTATTTCTAAGATGCAGAAGCCATAGGTAACGTAGTTGTAGAAACAGAAAATCTTCAAACTGTCAAAATATAAATGCAGAAGTTGCATCGCCGAGGGAGGAGGGTGAGCTGAGCCGTGGCTGTGGGGACCCCAGGGGCTCGGTGTCGTGCATTACTCGCACTGAGATAAGCCTGCGAGCAACTCAGCATCGCAGGATGCCGAAGCCCAGCGCCAAAAGGCACAGGCATGTGGAGCGGGACAGGCGGCTGCTTTCGCTCGATGGGGGCCGGGAGATGCGGTGCCAGAGCAGGGGAGTGATGCTGAGATGCAGCGACGGCCACCTCCTGTTGGCACCGTATAGGCTGGCTTGACCTCTAGTTTTCGAGAGAAAATAACGTACGGCACACCACTGTGGAAAAGCTACCAAGCTGCAGCGACGACAGGTGCAGATAAGGAGGCTGAGTGAATGAAGCCTCTCTTTTTTAATGAAAAAACCATGCAGCATGTTGAACAAAGCCAGCCTCTTCCCACGTACAAGGCCCATTAGGAACTTTTCAGCTATCATCTATTTAGACAGGAAGTACATTCTCCTTTTACAGTAATTTATTGGCCGATGTATAAAGGTTGCTAGTTAAATTTGTTGGAGTGGGAGGACTGAAAAATGGAGGCGAACGAGCAGCTAACTGAAAAGCCAACCCTTCTCGCATGAACCATGGTCCGTACTGTTTTCCGAACAGGAACGTTAATAACAGAGTCGATTATTTCTGGTTGTTTTTCTTTCAGCTTACTGGAAGCCACATTGTTCCTGTGCCACTCCACAGACTCTTACGGGATTCATGAGTTAATCGAAATTTTGAAGTTGGTTAGTGTTGTATTTGGGAGGACTCATAAGCTTGGGTTTGAAATCTGTTTAGAGGCATAAATTTAGTAGGCTGAAGAAATAACGATAGCATATAGAAGAGTACTGTTACGTGGATCTCTATGGGTTTGTAAAGTCAGTCCATTTCTATGGAAATAACCTGGCATTGTTAGCATCTTCCTCCAAGATTGATGCCAAGGACCTGTTATTTATTAGATATTTTTCTTTTATTTAAAAAAAAAATAGAATATAGGATTTTTGCCAGCCTGTATCATGTTTAAGTCTGTTGAATCCACTGTATGCCCTGTATCTCTCAGAGGCAGAATACCAGAGGCTTGGAGGAAAGCGTTAAACCCATGAAGCTGATGTATAAGGTAATATGGCCATAGGCTTCACCCTCGTCTCTAATAGCGAGAGACTGCCTTTGCCACCAAGGTTTAGAGTTTAATATCGCTTCCGAGATGTGCTGTCATTAACTGTGACTTTGGAACTAAATCCTGAGTCTTGTTTTACCTTCGGGACACTTGGAGGGCTTCCAGCGTTTATAGGCTGGAAAGCAGAAGTTTCAAGGCATCACAGAGATTGCAGTGACTTTGGTGCATTGATTCTCACGTTCTGTCAGCTGTGGTGAGAGCAGGCAGACCTCCTTCACTTCTACCGCACTGCTACCTTATGAAATGCCAGAAAAACTAAATAGACCCTACTCAGGATTAGTAAACTTGGGGGAAATCATACTACTTTTAGTAGATGCTACTTAATTCCTTTCTGGGGGCTGCACAGTTTCTGTCAGCTCTCCATATTATGTGGTGGTGCCATGAAAATTGATGTTGACTCCTTGGGTTGTCTTTCAGACCTTGTTCTGTGATCTTGGCGGACAATTTCCTTCATAAGGGCCTGTGTACGTTTGACCTGTCGTAGGCTCTGATGACCCATAGGATATGTCAAAGAAAATAAGAAGGGTCATAGAGTATTATGGAGCAATATTTTCTGTCTTTGTAGAGCCCACATTACAAATTGCCCATCCCTCTTCAATCTTTTTGATTGCAAGAAGAGTAAGGATCAAGTAATTTGGGGGGTGTAACTAGGTTTGAAACTGAGAGAACAATTTTCTAGGAGACAAAAGAGGGGCAACAGTTTAATTGACTTTAAAGTGCTTAGCCTTCAGCCCACCGTGGGTCGCGGACTTTCCTCATTCATGGAGGGGTGGCAGCTGCGGCTGATGGCTCCCCTCGCTCTTCTGCTCCTGTGGAGAAGCAGCGCTGGTGTGGTCTCTAATTCCGGACCTAAGTAAAAATTAAAATTTAGTCTGCCCTTACATAACTGAGTAGGAGGGGCTGAAAAGCAAACCCTGGGTAGAGCTGAATGAAAATTTTGCGTGTGGGATGTGGAGCTCTGCAGTGTTTAGTAATAATAACAGACTGGAAAATAAAAATAACCGACTTGTGTAAGCTAGCACCTGCAACAACTATAATTTTTCACTGAGCATCAGATGATCGCCATATAACAGGCCTTAACTCTAGTTTCTAATTTTGCAATTCCTAAGCAATTGCAACTGTCAAGCGAGCTCAGTGTTAGCTATTGTATAAACCATTGCAACATGGTTGGCAAAGACAACTTGATGGTGCCAAGGGATGCTGGAAGGGTAAAGGATGTCTAACTGTTGCATCTCATATTTATATCTACCTAAACCCTCTTATTAACCTTCCTATAATGGATCGGCTGTTGTTCTTACTCAGGAATGCGTTGAGCCTCGTGCTTAGCTTTGAACACATCTGCAAACCTGACTGAGCTCTGTGGGAATTAAATGTTGCTTAACTGCTGTGCTCAGCTGAGACCTTGGGTCAGGGGCCACTCTTTTCTATCCACAAGCTTTTCCTCCTTGGTCAGCTGCATAACGTTACGTCTTTGATTCCCACCCCTGACAAATGCCCTATATCCTAACAAAGGTCTGCCAGACTTCTTGTTCCAGGTGTACCTTGTTCCTTCGCAGTCATATAGGCTACGGCCTTTCAAGAGAAGGGAGGTTATCCTCAAGCTTGTGTCTAACTGATGCCAGTGAGGAGCCCTCGCTGGTTTATGTGGAAGGCTTTTGCCCACAAACATTGGGTTTTGTTACCATCTGTGAAAATTTTTATATACATATATATATGTATTTATATACACACAGGTATATATAAGATATAGATATACATATATTCATTTACACCTATTCAAATGTAAACATCTACATAAAAATGCATATATACGTATACATACTTAAATGTATATGTACTGTTGTGGGGTGAACAGCATTGCTTTGATATGTTTCTGAGCACAAGGACTAGAAGCGTCCACTCCAGCAGGTATCTACTTAGAGAGACTTAATATACAGAGGTTATAAATGATATGAAACGTGTTTGTTGTTAAACTGTTATAAACTTAGCTACAGAGAAGCACCTGGTACTTTATTGCCTAGGAGTTACTTTGTGTTTCCCTAAAGCTTGAGCCAGACAATGGCACATTTATAATTTTTTAAAATGAAATGTAGAGTAGAAAGATCCATGTTGGATTTGAGATGCGAGGCACTCCAGTGGGATTGCTTCTAAGTCATACAGCTTGTTATCCATCCGCTGAAAGCCTTCCTCCTTCTTTTTACTCTCTATTTGGATGTCTCTCTCTCCTTGGGAAAGGATAGTGTAAATGAGTGATCCTCAAAAAGCAGCTCAGCACCTTCAAAAAAAATGGTTAAGCCTGGAAGTGGAGATACCCATTAAAAAACTATTGGTGATTCCTTTGCATGGACCAGTGGTGGCCACGGCCACTCACGCGCAGTAGTTGCCAGACTTAGCCATTGCTACAAGCCTTCTGTGAAGTCTCCCCTTGGAGTTTGGGACTACTCATGTAAGTATGCAGAAACATCCTTTAGTCCAGAAACAGACATTTTGGTTCAGCAGAACAATCTGCGTAATTACCTATTTCCATCCAGTTTGACACTGAACTCGTTATGTTTTGTTTGAATTCATAATTTTAAAGTCAGTGTGTTTTCTCTTTGCATTTTCAGTAAGCCACGTATTTTGCAGTGTCTACAGACGACTACCTGGTAGAAGCCCTTGGTTGAGGCTCTTAAACAGAAAGAAAATCTATTTCCAGAGGCACCTAAGTATCTCCCAATAATTAAAATGTGAGCTAACAAGTCTAGGCACAGGAGCGAGGTGCAAGCCGAGCAATTGCCCAGACAGTGAAGGCAGCGTTGGGGGAGCTGAGAACTGGTCCCGCAGCCCTTGAGACATGAGCTGATGCTGTAGCCGTGCTTACATTTATCCTTCCCTCACGACTCTGTGACAACAGCATGAGCTGGACATTTTCCACTAAAATAATCAGAAGTGAAATGGCTTATAACATTGTCATGTAAAACATCCATCAGTAGGTTGGCATCTTAAGCTGCCTGTGGATCTGAGAAAGATGCCATATTCCTAACTGTGCAATGTCTGTCTCATCTCTGTCCTTTGATTCCTCTTGTATTTCTGCTATAATAATGATAATATACTACGGACAGTCAGTCTCCAGTTAGTTACTATGATTTTTGCCTTTATTATTAGCCGGACAGCTGACGAGCACAAATACATATTTGATGCAAACCTCCTGGAGCTGGAGTGAAGAAGCTGCAGTGTTTTCATGAAGAGATACAAGGCTAATGCGAGGAAGAGGCAGCACGTTGGTTATGGGAGTCACGTGTGTCTGAAACCCACTCTAAAATGAATATTTAATGGTACACCTTCAGTACGCTGCTAGCAAGGCCTAGAAAATGCTCTGTTTATTCCAAATTCAGGACCGGTGTGGACACTTCTTATGGACTTGCTAATGCCTCTTCGAAGGCAAATGAGAGCCAGCACTGGTGTCTATAAAGTGCTATGTGTGGGTGGGGTTTGCCTGGTAGTTTTGCAGCGGGTGGCTGTTGTGGGGCTAGAAGTTCAAGCGAGAGCAAGGCTAAGCAGACTGTTGATGGGATGCATTCTCCATGCCAAGCTCTCTTTTGCAGCCAGTTCAGCTTCCTTGTGTAAGGGAAAAGGCTGGAGAAA
Source organism: Rynchops niger (assembly GCA_013400035.1). Classification (NCBI taxonomy): domain Eukaryota; kingdom Metazoa; phylum Chordata; class Aves; order Charadriiformes; family Laridae; genus Rynchops; species Rynchops niger. The sequence goes on from VXBH01007182.1 coordinate 253,889, forward strand.
CCGTGTTTTTGTCAGGAGGGTGATGGGCTTTTTAGGAGGACTGGTATTCAAACACACCTGCAGCCAGTCAAAGCCCTGGTCTCAGCTGGGGGCATTTTCTTTAATTGCAGGTGGGGCTGGAGAGCACATATCTCAGCCCAGTTGTAGCAGGAGGTCTTAGTTCTCAGCTTTGGAGTGTGGGAAGATTTTGCTAACTTGTTTCGTACTTTGAAGCAAAGGAAAGTGGTCCTGGAAAGCAGGGAAGGATGAAATGGGAAGCAGACTTCCTTGGATTGGTGGTAAGTCCTAGCAGCTATGGAGCAAAGACCTCTGTGGACAAGTGGGAGATAGTTGCAAACTTGAGGAAGATTTGGTTTCTTTTCTAACTTGTATGGTCGTGGGCTGTATGTGTTTCATGGTATGTTCACAGGAAACTCACCTGTGCTCTGGAGTGTAACTCACGGGTGTTGAAACTGGGGGCAGGGGGAGGAATAAAAGCAAAACTTAAGGAATCCTATTTCTAGTCTCTAGCTTTGCTATCTATCAGCAATTAAATAGAAAACAAAGCCCAGCAAAACAAAACAACTTGCTTCAAAGTAGATGTTTGCTGTCAAGTAACTTCATGAACGGGTTTTCCTCTCCTTCTGATCTGGCTCCTGTATTAAACTTCTCTGAGATCCCTCATTGGCACTTGGGTTGAAGTCTCAAGGCTCAAGTCTTCCCCCACCCCCCCCAGTAAGAAGTCCCAGGCAGTGCAATAACCTTGAAAACGTATGAGTAACACCAGTTCTTTGTCAGAGCCGTATAGCTGAAACAGCTTGGCCAAACTACCTGAAGTCAGAGCGCAGACAAAACACGCTTGGTCACAACTCAAGTTTTATAGGTGTGTAAAAAGAATGGAGTGCTCTCTGATGTGTTTTAAAGGTGGAGTAAATTACTGACAAGTTGTCTTGGTACTACAAAGCCAGGTCTGGAAAGTACCTTGTAAGGGAGGAGTCTGTATTGAAGTGCTTTTGTGTTGTGGCCAGCTGTGAATGACGGTGTCCTCAGCTGTATATAGGGAAGTGTGATATAGACAAGGTCATCTTGAATTGAGGGGTTCCATTTTATGATGCCGTATTTGCCTTTTTCTTTGAACAAAGGTGGGGCTGTGGTGGTAAAAGTGTGTTTATATTTGGAAAACTCTGAGATGTCACCTGATTTAGAGCACAAGGCTGTCTAGTTTAGTCCTCAGTTCTCGCAAACTGTTGTATTGTGTAATCCCTCCTGTAAAATTTACATGCCCTGCCTTAGAGTGCTAGGTTGCCATTTTTGCTTTTGTTCTAGGATGATACTTCTGGGATTCCTGGGGTGTTACAAAACCCTGATTGTCGACCTGAGTCTACTCTGCCTGCGTTACTCTTGTTTGTTCTGGTGCCAGCACTGTAAACAAGTTTGGGGGGGTTTGGTTTTGTTTGTTTGTTTTGTGGAAATATATTCTATCTCCTTGGTAACGTATGTGTAGTAAACAACTAAATGCTGCCTTAACCTTTATTTTCTGAGTCTAAAAAAGTTCAGTTTCTGAGTCTGCCCTTTGAAAGTGGGCTCCCTCCCTGGTTATCTGTGTCTCAGCCTCTTTCTGTTTGAAATCACCTGTACGGAGGAAGCTCCCGTGGCTTTCTCACCAGGCATTAGCACAGATCTTTCTCCATCTCTGGAGGGATCCTGCTTGTGATACTGCCTGGCTGCCTTGCAGTATTTTCATGAAAAATGCTTCCTCTTCACTTCTGTGCAGTTTTGTCTTTGGTTTCTCGGTGTGCTCTCCTGTGCAGGCAAGTTTACTCCTCAATTCATTTTTCTGGGCAGTGTTTTTACTACTTTGTGGTGCCACACTTATATTTTTCTTGTCTAAAATCTGTATGTAAGTACCTGCAGGTCTCGCATTGTCCACATTGCTTCTCTGCTTTGATATCCTTATTCCTACTGTCTGAGCTTTAGCATTGTTCCCAGCTCCATCTCTAGTATTCACACCATTTTGATACTAATCTGCAAGATATACTTCGTGCATCATTTCTTCCAGATACTTACTCAGTGTGCACCCTAAAGATTCTGTATCCTTTCACGTCTGTTGTAATTCTCAGATGTTTTCTCAATACTATAATCTTTTTTTTCCCCTGTAGTACTTGCTTATCTTCAGACAGAAATTGAACGCAATCCTCGTATCCCTTTCCCCTACAAAGGGTCCTGTTTTGCTCTCTCGAAAATCCCAAAGTTTGGGGGTTTAAACCCTTCTTGCCCTCCTGGGCCACCGCTTAAGCTCATCTCTTTGCTATGGCAGAGCTCAAAGGCAGGAGGATACCTTCATTTCGTATAGCCACCACCTTGAATGCATCAGCAATGTTCCACCAGACAGCACAGTCTCCAAGCAGCAAAACCCCAACCATACAGCAACATGCTAACATTCATCCAAAGGAATACAAAATGGGAAAGGAACAAGTCCTGAGAAAACTCCCCCGGTGATTTTGTTGTTTTCTGCTTTTTAGCTTCTTGGCAGGGATATTGGCTTTTTGCATTTCTGCCTGAAAGGCAACAAATCCATATTGGTAGTTTCAGTTGAGAGCGAGCCCCTCTGGGCTTGGGAGGAGCCCTGGAAATCTTAGCAGGTACCATCCTCGAGATGCACGTAGCTATATGTCTCCGTTCATTTCAAAGTGTCTTCCATAATCCAGATAATAATCTACTATTCACAATTAGATGTAGTTGCAATTTCTTGAATGCTCAAGCAATCATTTTCTTTGGTAATTGAGTTCCCTGTAGAATTCCACTATTCTGATCTCCTGCTCAGAAAACTAAGCATATTAATTTGAAACACTGCGTGAATGCCTGGCCAGGATAATGGCAGCAGAATAACTGCAAGGAAATCTCTTACAACAGGCTTATTTTCATCTAATAAAGCTTTCCCTGATGGTTACGCTGCATGCCGTGAATATGATACGAGCTTTAAAGTGTGCATGTGTGTGTTTGCATGTGCAACTTGGTTGAATTTTAACATTCCAAGATCTTTGGCTGTTGGACTAGATGACTTTTAAAGGTCCCTTCCAACCTGATTCTATGGTCTCTTCCTTACGTTTTTAAGATCTAATTTTTAAATATTTACTATTCTGTATTTCTTGGTGAACTTTGGGTGAGAAAGGAAAGGGGACTGAGAGCAAAAGTGACACCTTCTGCCTGCAGGATTTACGCATTATATAGTATATGCATTTACACACGTTAGAATAAAAGTTGCATTCCAGTCTCCAAATGAAGCTGAGGTTGTCTTCTACTAGATGTGGAGCAAACGCTTAGCAAGGGACTAGAAGCCTTTACAAAGAGCAGAGCAATGAGGAAGAAGAGAAGCAGAGGTACAGAGGGGTAAAACAACCCCCAGTGTCACACAGCAGGCTGGTGGCAGAGCCGAGTTCTCAGCTGTCTGGGTCGCTGTTATTGGTGTTTGATAACAGCGAGTATAAACCTTGATCCATCATGCCGGGCTATAAGCCACAGCGATAATGCTGTCTGGTTTGACTGGGTAATTTAGTTTTAGTTCAGCAGTTTAGGATGGCATCAAATAGCTTTTTTTTCTGAATTTTTTTTAATTGTTCACACCAATTGGTATATGCCATTGTCACGTAAGATATGCCTAGAGAATGGTCTTCAGACCTTGAGTGCTACCTATTAAATAGTGCTGTTGAGCTCCGGGCCTGCAGTTGGTGAATGATGGGCCTGCTGCGTTTCACGTTTCTGGAATTATTCTCCCCCTTTTTTTGGTGGTGTTATTGTTCCTCTGTCATCTCACCTACTGTAGTCTTTTATGAATCGGGTGCTTAAATAACGGAAGATGTGAAGTGAGGCAGTTAGCAGGGGGTCTTGCATTTTCAGAAGAGCTGGGTGGCCAACTCTCATAGATGTTGACTGGATTACATGACTCTCTATCTCTTGTGATCCCAAATGCATTTTGGGCCTGTTTTCCTTTCATGTGTCTCTTGTAGTTTGATAGACTTAATGAGACACAAGACTGCAATAGAAGTCAAATGACTTCAATCAGCGTAAGAGAAAACACATCAGAAATATGGCCCACAGTGGAGCTGAAGTACTCTAGGGATGCACAGCTAGTTATGAATGAAAGATCTGTCCTTTTCAGACTTGCTGCATCCCCCACTTCCCATAAAAGTTATCACAATCTATAGATGCATGCCTCCATAAATATTTGGTGTATGTCAGCTGTGAAGTAGCACACTGGTATTAGCTTTTTGTTATTTACAAGTAGCTGCTGTTGAGGTTTTGCACAGTAATCCAGTGGCAGGAGCATTTCATACAGAGCTTTTACTTTCTGGCAATCAGATGAGCGATGTGTTGGATGTCAGATTTTCAAAGGAAAACTGAATATGCAAAACCCTGTTCAGGACACCCCCATTCTCATCCCCAGGTCGATCAGCTGAAACTATTTCAGGAAGGAGTCTTATTTTCATAGTAAAAATTTTAAGCACCACTAGAGAAATCCATCTTCCTTGCCATTGTCCCTTTAATAAGGTCGGTAGCCTGGCACCTAGGCCATGGGTGAGCAGATCCCTGGGCTGACCAGGGATGTGAACTCTTACTGCCGTATCTGTATGGAAAATGCTATCTGTAATTCCTCGGATGGGAGAGGTAGGATTTGGGTCCTCACTTCTGGAGTTCGTTCATAAAGAATAACAGTGCTTTGCCTTGTAACATGAAACCACTTTCTTCACATGTCTTGATGTTTGCCTCTGTCTGCTGTGCTGTTTTCATACAGTGGTGTGTGTTCATGCTGAGCTATGTTTGTAGTGATGTAGAGACTGGCTGTGTGTCTTTGCTGAGATTTTACATGGCAAGAAAGCAAATGGGGAATACTGGAAGTGGAGATCTCTCTGTTACTAACTCAGGTAAAAATTCAACTGTATGCAGTGGCAAGTAATGCCTAATGCCATGGCCTGATGCTCCCATCTAGGTACCCCGATGTACTGAGGTGCAGTGGGACCAGAGGCCGAAAGCAAAGGACAAAGAATTGTTGGCAGATAGGAATAAACAAAACCAAGGAAAATACAGTGTAGGTACCTAGCCACAATTTTGCTGTTACATTTCCACTTGCCGGGTTGGCTTAATGTGACATAATGGCAAGAGGCTGAATATTGAGGCACTTCTGCTTCTATCGGTGAAGTTGCTTTCAGTTTCTGCATTGCCTCCCTTCTGCCAGTCCTTGGCAAAATCACATTTATTATATATACAAAGAACAAACCCATCCCTGGCACATTTATTTTCTGTTTCCTGCCTCGTTTTATTGGATGTTAGAACAAGTTCCCTGTGTCTGTGCAGGTATGTGTATAAATGTGGAATCATAAATATTTAACTAATATTGAAGGTAGTGTTTTATGTAAAGCAGAGAGTAAGCTGCAAAAGCGAAGTTGCTGTTTTTGCCAGCGTGTTTTCCCTAGTTCTCTCTGGCAGCAATGCTGATGTTTTTCTTGGTACGTTTCACATCTCTTCCCTCTTGGTATACATGATCCATTGCTGCCAATCTTTACAAAATGGTTTTGTGGGAGGCTTTGCAGGCTTTTTTAGTGGCATCTTTATTTTTGTTGGACAGCAGCATCACTTGTCTTGCAGAAGGCTCTGAAGGTGATGGTGATCTTGAGGTCTCTCCTGCTTCCTTGTGCCCCCTCCCCCTTGCAGGCCCAGCTTGGGGAGGGGGCAGCATGTTGAAACACCCAGGGACCTTTCCCTCCAACAGCGTGAGACATCTGAGGCAGCTGGCTCTGCTCCTTCCCTGCAGTTTCCTTCCTCCTTCAGCAGGGGACATCTGGGCAGCTTGGCTGCTCTTCTCTGCACCGGCTGCTGACCTGACCCTGCACCACCAACCCCTTGCCCATGGTGGCACCCTATGGCTTCCCTCCCCTTGCCCCCTTCTTCGTCACTACTTTTGAGAATTAACCTTTTGGATGGTTTAATTCTGTTTCTGCATGGATTGCAATAACCTGCACACCTGTCAACTTGTACGTGTGTGTTTTGACTCAGGCTGGTGGATAAGCGTTTTGAGACTGGCAGTAATGGTCTCGAACCCCCTGTGCAGAGCAGCTCTCTGAGTGCAGTCCTTGTGTAGAAATGGGAGTTGGCATCCTTTTTGGAGAAACTGACTTTGGTTTTTATGTGATGGACTCCCGCAACTCTGTCCCCAAATTAACAGAGGAATGAAAGGTTTGCATATGCTTTATTTGTAGACCCAGAGGTCGTGATAGGTTAAGAAAACTTTACATTCCTTCTCTCCCATCTCTAATGTATTTACCCCCAGAGAGTAGATCAACTGTGTCCTTACAGCAGGCAGCAGCATTCTTTAAAAGAAAAAACCCTCTGTCTTGTTCTTAGAAGCTAGGCAAAGTACGTCGTGTAGGAAGGGGAATGACTAGGGGGGAGGAGGGGAGAACAAATTACATGTGCTGAGATAAAAGGACTAACAAGATCAATCGGGCCAGCCAAGAATTCCATGATGTCATCCATGGTTGTGTCAGACCCCTGCATTAAACACTTGAACTTAGTGATGGACTATGGAGTTCAGTTGGGTGTTTGGTTTGTTCTTTTTTTCTTTGTTGGTTTTTTTTTAACACACTGGTGTGGTTTTTTTTTTTTTTTTTTTATAACAAACACCAGAAACTGAATATGTACGCTGCACCAACAAAATATATTTGTTAATATATTTTGGTGTTCAGAAATAATTTGTGTCAAGCATCAAATATGTTTTCCACTCCACTGGCAAGTCCAAGGAAATGGCAGGATGTGGGAGAAGCATTGATTTCTAACTTAGGTCATTAGGAGTGCATTGCAGAGCTTGGCACAGGGTTTGTCTTAATCGATCTTTTCATATCCTTTAGGGAAGAGAGAGAGGAGTGTGGTCAAATCACCAAGTGCCTCTGCTGTTCAAAGCTCCTGCATGTGAATGCAGGTGTGCCCAGGCGTAGCTGTTCTTCTGAACTTGGGTTGGTGATCAAAAGCAAACGGAGCCACCGTCCTTCCAGACATCTGCTGGGGTGAAGGATGGCCCTCAAGACCTACCTTCCCTTACTTCTTGTATGACAGGGAATGTCATCTATCTCCCTAGCGACAGGTAGATGTTGATTTAGCTGACCGTTCACTTTCTGTATTCTAACAGTAAGCACTACAAGCGTGATGGAAAGAAATGCAGCAGTAAAACTGAAGGACGAGTAGGGTGGGGGTGGGAAACAGATGTTCATTACTCTTAAAAAATCACTTGTTTTGCCTTGGCTAAATGGGGTTTAGTGGGATAAATCTTACTGGATTTAAGGAGATAAATCCTGGGAGCTGTGCTCTTCCTCTTGGTGCTGCCTAGAGTGAAGAGCACAAACTTAACCCTGTTCAGTTATCTGAGGCAACTCAGGTGATTTTAAAATCAGGTTAACTTCTGATTTGTTGTTTTTGTCTGTATTAAGTGTTTTCCTTTCCTGCTGTGTGTTTTACAAGCTGTTCCTTAGAGGTCTGATGCTTTCAGTCATGTCTTGCTTGGTATGTAGCTGTGTATCCATTGTTTCCCATTTGAAGAGGTATAATGTCACTTCTGCCAGCATTTGTCTGCCTCACCTAAGATGACTAATGTTCGTGTTGGAGTTTCCTGCTCACTGTGGCAAGTACCTAAAATCAGTGAGATCCTGTATTGACAAGACACTTAGCTGTGGTGTGTTAATACTGACAACAAAAAGATGACCTTTGCGTGTATGTGTGTGCATAAGCATATACTTCACTGTATGCATAATATGTATGTATATTTATATAGGATAAATGAAATTATTTAAAAAAAAAAAAAGGGCAGAAAACCTGAACCAAAATTGCAAGTTGTGTGCCTTGCAAGGGTTCTAGGCAGTTCTAATTATAAAAAGACAATAAGCTATTCCTAACTAGACTTGTGGACAGGTGACATGGTAACCTTAATTTTTAAACACTCCTTGACTCTGTAGACCCAGAGCAGTTAATGCAAAGACACAGGGCTTTTGTTTCAGTATATAGGGTTAGACCTAGGAATTTCTGGAATGCCACAGTTAAAGAAAAGGCATATTCAAGCTGTTAGTAGCTTGAATAATAATAATAATAATGCCTAGAGCTATATAACCTGTTAAACATCAACATCCACTTTCAAACCAAAAAGAAAAATGTCCTGCTCCTCTTTAGAGAGAGTTCAAGCTGGAATGCTGAATGAAAAATTAATTTTTGGGGAGTATTTTAAAAAATAAACCAACTGGGCCTGAATTCTTTCCTGACTCTTAAAAACCATCCAGTTTTTGTCAGGATAAGCTAGTTGCTCAGTTCCTGTCCATCAGCTGACACTACACACTCCAAGCAGGCAATTTCTTTCAGAACTTTATTGACAAACCACTTTTATCCAAATGCCGGGGGCAGTGTGGGTGCAATTCTGAGAGAGAGTGATGGGGAACTTGCTCACGATCACTGGGGACTCCAAGGTAAATTCGCCGGAAAACTTATTTCAGCGTGAGTGAGAGTTACTATGCAGCTTGTGTACACCGAGTAGGAGAAATCTAATGATAAAAGAAAGAGCCTGAAGTGGGAATTGGAGTAAGTATTTGCGTGCTGCAAATACGCAATCATTGAATCTGATGAAAGTGCAACTCTGGGGAGCCTGGATGTTTGTCATAGCAAAAGGCCAGCCAGCTGACTTCCATCAAGAGAGGTGGTGTTGGTGTCTGGGTCATGTTTTCCTCAAAAGTTCAGGTGTGGTAAAAGTTATTTAAATGCAGTAGTTTGCTGAGAAAGGCAAGTATTTGTCAACAGCTTTTGCTTATTTAAAAAATTGTCATGACAGTAAAAATAGGAATGCAAGACCTAAACTAGAGAAGTTGGATAATAAAATATACACAGAGGCCTCAGGGGACCTTGCATCTCGTGTAGAAGCTGAGTGCTGTTGGTTTGATGGTATTCAGAGTTGATTCAGTTTGCCGCTAACCAGTGTGCACAACTGGTACTACATTGGCAGGGTGCGGTGCTGTTTCCCACTGCTGGGGCTAAGTACAGACCTGAGCTTAATTCGACTGCAGGATGCGGAGCTGAGATCGGCTTAGCCAGGGGCTAATGTGCTAGTTGTAGGTTGGCCTTGGGGTTGGTCTCTCTTGTATGAAGGTTGTACCTTGCAAGCAGGCTGTACAAGCACTGGGTACTGTGGATAGACCATTCCTGAGCTGGTCACATGGAGAAACGGCATTTGGGTTGGTCTTCTGCTGCCCTGGTATCTGTTTAAAAAGCTCTTGATTGATGAATAATTATAGCTCTAGTGATGATGATAGATCAGAATCTTTTCTTGTTATACCAGATCAGCTTTACAGCAGACATGGTCATATATTTGCACTGCAGTATTATATATATATATATGTGTGTGTGTGTGTGTCTTTCTCTTCTAGAGGGCTGGGGTAGCTCTTTTTGCAAACACATGTGAAAATATAGCAGGAGGCATTCTTGTTTATTTAAAAAAAAAAAAAAAGTAAAAAGTTGATAGTGAATTTGGACACTAGAAACTGAGAGTTCAGAGATGGGACACAGCCTTTTTCAGAAAAGCTTTTTCTCTCTCAGGTAGGTTTCGTGCCCCAAACTGAAGCCACCCAAAATAACTAAATAGACACTGAAAATGTAAATCTTCTTATTAATTTTGAAAGCTGTGAAACATAATCATCTCATTGAGAATTATTGCCTCTTAAAAACTCTATCCAAGTGCATTGTTAGCTGAATAGGCTCATTTTTGCTAGACATTTAACCTTATATACATATAATTTATAGTGGATTAATTTAACATTTTAAAACTTCCACAGTAGAACAGGAGTCATGATCCTGACTGCGAACAAGCTTTATTTATATTTGCTCTGCTTCCCTTTACTTTGTTGGACTCTTTTGTGGCGGTTGACAATACCTCCAGTGAGTGGCCCCTGGTTAAAGCCAGCAGCGTGCTTGTATAAATTAGCAAGGTGTTATGTGACTGTTTCCCTGTCGGCAAAGCATGTAATTTGTGCTATATACTCATCCTGCACAGGCCCAGGCCATCTGATCCGGAGCTCATCTCTCCTGGTTAGCAGTTCACTTACACAGTTGCCCGAAGACCAGGGTGGCCTTGGTTGTTTTTGTTGTCCTTGAAATATTCTGTGTTTTGTGCACGTGTGATTTGTGTGTGTTGTTCTCCTTGGTGGAAAGCATCTGTCTGTTGATAAACAGGAAGCAATTAGATAGGTGAGCAGACAAGGAAAACCAGGGTGTACGTGGGGGTGGGAGACGAAGAAACTCAAATGGAATCACTCTACCGTGCTCCCAGCAGGGAAATTTAATTTCTGGCAGTACTGCTCTGCATTGACTCCATCTACTATCTGAGGCCTGTTGCCACTAAGAAAGTACTTTTTGTGGCAGTGGGTCCTTCAATATCCGGCCTATTCTCTTTCTGAAATGCCTGTTTTCTCATTGGCATGCATGGCTGGCTTCTGTGACAGAGCTGGAAGCCTGCAAGAACACCTCCAACCATAAGTAACCCCTCAAAAACCTGCAAGAAATTAACTCAGATTTTTTGTCTAACTTGGATCATTAATTAATTCTGTCTCTGCCCCCATTCCGCAATTAGAAATATTGCCAGTGTCCAAATGTGTGATTACTACATCTGTTAGGAAAGGGAAGAAACAAAAGAATTAATGTTGACGATAATTTATACTGACACACCGAGGATGGGGCAAGTGCTCGGGGCATTGAAGACCTGGCCGGAGATTTCATCTGAACATTTGGAATGATCTAATGATTTGGGCAGGTTTGGACATCGGTCTTTCTTCCTTCTTTTGTTTTTCCTTTACCTGCTGCCACCCAGTGACCCAAAAGTCTTTAAAAAAAAAAAGTTTGCTAGTAAACCTTAAAACAGCAAGCCCTCTTCAGCTTTCTCCTCCCCAAGCTGAGTAGTCTGAACCCTTGTACTCTCATCTTGTGCAAGGTGGCAGCTCTGTCCCCTTTATCACATCAGCTGCAGCCTTCCCCGAGACCAGGACTGCGAAAGATGGGGACATGCCAAGGGCTTGGGAAGTGTCAAAACAACACCTGTCTCTTTCGAAGTTTCCTTCCAGATGATTCACAGCATTTTGTTGATTCTTCTTCTGGAGGCCACTGCACAATGAGCTGATGATTTCAGATAACTGTCAGTGATGACTCCAAGAACTAAAGTTGTGAATTCCGTGAGTTCAGCTTCACATAGGCATGGTTTAGGTTATTAGCCCTAAATGTATTACCTTTAAGCTTATCTAGTGAGGCTTAGTTGCTGCCTCTGCCTTCCCCACTCACTGGGCTTTTTGACTTTCTGCTGGTGTTTTTTACCATTGCTGTGCCATTTGAGTATCTAAAGTGGCTTACTTTCATCTGCAGGCTCTGAGATTTCACGGTTTCTCCGTTCTCCACGTCTGTGATGAAGGTATTGAATGAAATCCTCATGAACGTGTATTGTTGGGGGACGCAGTGCTAGCTTTTCTTCATCCCGAAACCTTTTGCTTCCTAACCGGGTTTTGGTCCATAAGAGAGACTTCCCTTCAGGCCCATGACAGCTTAGTTTCTTTAATAATCTTTTGCTTGGGACTTTGTCGAAGGCTTTTTGAATATTCAATTATTTTGAAAATCCTTTTCATTAAGATGCTTGCGTGGTCTCGTGCTGCCTGCAAACTTGTTTTGGCTAGACCTATCTTCTCTGGTATTTCTGCTGCAAAGGTGCCCCTGGCCCTTCTGAGGGGTGGTGATGGGGACCCGGCTGCTGTGAGGGACGGCGGTGCGTGGCGAGGCCCTCCCCTCACCGAGGAGCCGTGAGTGAGGAGGGACCCTGCCTCAGGGGTGGTGCCTGATTCTCCTCAGGAAGCATTTTTGACTCAAAATGGAGAGGGAGAAGGCTGGATCCTCTGGCAGTGCCTGGCTCGTGGGTGACATTTGTGCTTTCCGGCGGGTACTGGGGCAGTACCTGCTGGCGCTCGCTGCTACCTTAGTGGTTACCACCAAAAAAATACTATGTACAATCAAGGCAGGCCTGGACCCTCTGCTGGCTTTGGCAGCATTTATGGAGGTTTCCATATCTCCTTCAGGTATGTCCCTCGATCCCTTTTGTTCTGCTTTTTCCTGTGAAAGGGCTGCTCGGTGTCCGGGGGAGGAAATGGCAGCTGTGCTGCGGTGTGTGGCCGGCTCCTCTGTTGCCTCAGGGGCTGCTCTGAGGGGCTCAGCAGGGCCGGGGGTCGCCCTGTAGCCCCTTCCTCCTGGGGGGAACATTGCTGTGGCTGGCTCTCAGTGTCCCCCAAAGGGGTCCTGGGGGTTTTGGGGCCCTTTTGAGGCATTTCTACCCAGAGGGCATGGCCCTGAGGAGAACAGGGTGGCTGTGGGTGGGCCTTGGACTGTGGCGGCTCTGGGGGGACTGGATTTACAACAGATGGAGGACAGTAACAAAACCATGTGTGTGCATCTACTGGGGAAGGAAACTTTTTTAATCCATCCTGGAAAGCATATAGGGAGCAAATTTAAAAAAAAAAAAGCTATAACCCCCCCCCCCCAAAAAAAAACCAAAACCAACCCCGAAATGTTTGGAGAAAAGAGATCGTGTTTCCACATAGTTCTTGCTGTGGCCCCAGGAAACATGGGGGGCCTGCAGAGCAGAAGCCACAGTGTCTCTGAAACTTCGGAGAAGCTCTAATAAAGCATCACCAGCTCTTCAGCACGGTAGTTGTCAGAAAAAATTCAAATGTGGCAGGTCTCGCGTGTCAGTAGCTCAACAGATGCTACTTGTAAATGCGATGTCCCAGACAAAACCGTGTAATTAACGCTGCTCAACGGGATGGTGTTTGGATAAATACAAATGCAAATTGAAAAAGCATTAAAATAATGTTGTTGTTGATGCATTCTGATAATAGCAGGGGAGGTGGCGACTCATGAAGTTTCTAATGAGTTATACTCATACGCAGTTGATCCAAAAAGGGATGGTGTGGGTAGTTTTGCTGTGCTGCTCCCTTGCAGCCTTTTAAAGTATTTGGTAACCAGAGGAAGGATTTGTTTGCTTTCCTCTCCACCTGCAGAGGAGAGCAGGTGCCTGTTGTTTTACTGCAGGCAGAGCATTTTGTTACCTTGCTACTAAAAGTGGCTTGTGATGTTGTGCTGGACTGTGTGTGGGTTCACAGAATCATAGAAAGGGTAGAGTTGGAAGGAAATTTAAAACACATCCAGTGCCACCCCCTGCCCTGGGCAGGGACACCTCCCACCAGCCCAGGCTGCTCCAAGCCCCGTCCAACCTGGCCTTGAACCCCCTCCAGGGATGGGGCAGCCACAGCTTCTCTGGGCAGCCTGGGCCAGGGGCTCATCACCCTCACAGCACAGAATGTCTTCCTCATATTGAATCTAAGTCTCCTCTCTTTCAGTTTAAAACCGTTACCCTTCATCCTATTGCTACACTCTCCATCTCTCTTGTAGCCCCCCTTTAGGTACTGGAAGGCTGCTGTAAGGTCTCCCATTCTCCAGGCTGAACAACCCCAACTCTCCCAGCCTGTCCTCACAGCAGAGGGGCTCCAGTCCTCTCATCATCTTGGTGGCCTCCTCTGGACCCATTCCAACAGGTCCATGTCCTTCCTGTGTTGTCCATAATGCCACCATTGCTGCTGTGCCGGTGGGGTTTGCCAGGCGCCAGTGGGGGAACCTGCCTGCAGTGATGCCTGTTCCCCATCGCTTTTGTCTTAATGAGGTTCTCTCTGTTTTCAGGCTGGGGGGGGGGCGGGGCAGGAATCTCGATGATTAAAGATGCTGTGGTTTCTTTTTGATTTCTCATTTCTCCTTATCAGTAACTCCTCACAATGCTGTGGCAATACATACTCCCTGTGAAAAATTAATAGCTACAGGCTCCTTGTTACTGAGGCAGCCTTCTGATGCCCTGACAAGGGAACAACACACCAGCTAGTAGGCAGCGGAGCTGCAAGTTGGGATCAAGGTATTCCTCTTGATCTGGAAGATGTCTGGCCATCTTGTTCTCTTTTTACTTTAATTAGCGCATCAGTGCCACACATGCTTTTAAAACTACAATACAGCTTTATATCTGATAGCAGCGTCATGGATCCTTCGTGAGTTGGTTTGTACATCAAATCCCTTTCTTACTGCTTTAGTGGGTTTAATTAAAGTCATACCCTTTAAGGAGCCTGTCAGGGAGATGATGGAGGTTTTTGCACCACGCTGGCCTCTGTAGAATGTGCTGGGCTGTAATTCTGGCCATGCTGAAGACCATCGCAAGCCTTCCATTGATTTCAATAGAGCCATGATATCTGACTTGTTAGTACAAACTAGTATGCTAGCTGATCGCTGTTAAAATGTACACATGCTTTTTGATCATGTGCATGTTCTTTGCCCCTGTACATACCAACACACATATTAAGTCAACCGTGTCATCTCTTGTAAATCAATGATACAGCAGTGTGCCTACTCTAAAGTTGAATTAATGCTGCATTGACTTGACTGTAGTATTTGCTGTATACATGCATTTGTTATATGCATAGCTGAAATTAATCTCATTGAAGTAGACTTAATTTGGATAGCTTTCTTGTTTCTTTCCTTCTCTTGGTTTCTTTCCTGAAAATCTGTCGTCGTAAAGTGAATTAAATGGGAATAACGACACTACAGAATACTTGTTTTCTCAAGGTCTACTAGATCAAAGCTCTCGGGGCACTCTATTTCCTTTTGAAACTGAATGTGAGATTGATCTGTAAAGCATGTTTCTTATCATTGGAACAAAGATGGGTATCTTCATTCAAAGTGAAATTTTGATCAATAAAAATGTTCCTAATTTTAGATGGAATGCCATTGATTTTGGTGTTGTGAAGTCCCACTTGTTTCAGCAGTGAGTTGTTGCCCGAAATGCAACTGAGGAACATCTCTGTAGGTTTTCAAGGATTAAGAAAATATTTTCCCTGTCACTGGCGCTTGTTTCCTTGTTCCCATGGTGATGGCTATTAGTGGAGGGCCTAGCTCTGAAGTTGTGAGTAGCAACATCCAAGTTGTATGTTGTATGTTGCAAGATAGTTTAGTAACAGATTTTCAAATGTATCTGCAATTTTTGGGTGACCAGCTGGAGCCACTGTAAAGAGATTTTATGTGCAGGGTCTTAGATACTGTGCAGACTTCCTGAAAGGAAATTCCTTTTAAAGATGCTAAAAAATCAGACCTTCAAACTTGCCTATTTCAGGTTTTTATACGTGATGTAAACTTGGAAGCAGACATATTTGAAGGCGTTTTTTTGTTCGTTTTTCTTTTTTTTTTTTTCTTTTTTTTAAATCCTCTTGCAAAAAGGCAGTGTTTGGGGGAAGTTAGTCAAAAGGAGGAATTACTTAGAGCAAGTGTTTTGCACATCTGTCACTGTATGTGCTGCCAGACAAAGCTATTCTAGAAAGGGAGCATTTTATTAACCTCAGACAGATCTCCAATCTGTCAGACACAACTGACTGCTAACTCTGTTGCTGGAGAGTCTGTCAGGAACAGCTACTCAGGGACTGAGACCAACTTGCTAGATCTGTTCAGAGCAGTACCTGCTATTGAAAGGGTAAGGAAAGACTTAGGTGTAGGTTAACATACATAAATAGTGAAATTTATCTTGAAATACTGGAGTGCATATGCTCAAATTTAGAACGGGTATAGTCTTTATGTTCTGGTATATCTGTGCTCCTCCTGCTCCAAACCTCCTCAAGGCAGAAGAGCTGCACATGGTGCATTAAGCACTAGCTGTTTTGACTTGTTCCTACAGGGTCTGATGTAGGAGAGTCCTGGTTTCCTAAGAAGTGTCTGTGGGGGGGAAAAGGAATGGCATGTCTCTTTTGTTTCAGTCTGGAGTCGGATAAAATGTTGACTTGCTTAATGTCTAATTGATTTTTTTTTTTTAATAAAGAAAACTAGCAGTAAACTAAACCTGGTACCCCATAACTGCAGCTGGCGTTTTCAGTGCAGCAGAAGCCAGGGATAAGCTACCCATGGGGGAAATGTTCTTTGCATAGTGGAAAGAAAATACCCCTGCAGCGTTATACGCAGGCAGGCGCACACACATCCCCACCAATACTGTCTCAGCACTGCACTGGCAGGAGGCAAGGCTGTGACGGATGGTTGCCTTGCTAGAGAAGTCAGTCGTGGATGCCCCTCACCCGTTTCATTATTTAATAATGCAGCAGTCTGAATGCCAGGCAGTAAAACTGCATTTTCACCCATAGACGATTTCCGTTTAGTCTGTCATATTAATAGTGAAATAAATTGCTCTAATTGCCTGTAAACTTCATCAAATTCATATTTCTTCCTTTTTTTTTTATTGAATATTTATTAAACTTCATGTCATGTCTTGCTTGGTTGGTAAAAGTGGTCTGGTCTCTGCATAACATTATGCTTTAAAATACAGGGTGTCACATTTTCCCTCTTCCTCTTGAATTTTAATTTAGATTGTGAAGTTTTGCATTTGTGTTTGTATTAATCATGCCATTTGAAGACAGAAGAATGAGTTTGCAAAGCATCCTTGTCTCTATGTAGGCTATGGTTCTGACTGTGCTCCTTGCTAAAGGAAGAAGCCCCGTCAGGGCCAAACCTGAGGTTGGTGTGAATTTTCCTGACAGAGGCGTCTGCTGTTGGTGTGGTGGACTGGGAGTGAGAGGCTGTTTTCAGAAGACCAGGGTCAGTTTAAATGTGTGAAATGCTTCTCCCTTTTGAGCTAAATGTGTTCATGTACATTTCAACTGCAGACCCATGCATGAACAGGACCAGTGACGTAAGGGGGGGGGGAAAGTAGCAGTGGAGTTTGGTGTCCTCCAGGAACTTTAAAGATAAGTGACACAAGCCTGAATCGACTTGGATTTACTGTTGGTTTAATATTTGAGGGTGGAGGAAGAGGGGATTCCCATTTAAGCATCCTTGAGAAAATCAGTGTCATGCTAGCGTTGCTACAGCTCAATATTAGTCTTTCTTCCTGTTGTTAGTGTTTCCCATTCTGTTTTTCATACGTGTAATGATATTTAGTTTTCTTTGAGAATCTTTGCTCTTGGAATTGTTTATCTATGTGGTAATCTCTACTGCAACCTCTTTTTTTTTTCTTTTCATTTCTTGAAAGTAATTTCTGGACTTCAGGTTCATGTGGAAAATGTAATAGAAATGAAAATGACAGACTCCAAAAACATATGGCAAAGAAAAAAATTATGAAAGGACTAAACTAATATTTTCAGTGATCCACCCCCCCCCTCCCCCCATCATTTTAGTCTTAATTTGATGGCTTTATGTATTTATTTTTTTGACAGCTTGACTCCTGGTTTGTGTACTGTGTGTATTTGGAAGACTGTGACTTTAGAAACCTTGAATAGTACCATAATTATTGCATAATACTCACCAAATGGATATCTATCTTCTAAAGATTCAAGAAGTCAGACGTGATCAGATATTGAGGGGCTATTTTAGGTACCATAATTCCAATTAAATATTTGCTTAAGAGGGAGGGTAATGCACCTTAGCTCTCATGAGAGCGAAGAAGAGGATGTTGCAGTGGTTAGAGCATCGCTTAGCTGCTTGGTCAACTACCTTTTGGTTATTAGCTCCTCCAGAATTTTTCCGTTTTCTGTTCTCTCTTGCAGATGATAGCACTTCTCTACCTCTTAGGTCTTTGACAATAAGTGCTCACCAGCTCCTCTGTCATGCACTGATAGTGGGGGTCCGGTGCCTCAGACGACACCCGTCAGGTTTGTTAGTGCTGCTGATTAGGCGGGTGCCCACATGGGGAGATCTTGCTTCCTCTGCTTACCTTCGTTTAGATATCTTGGAGCAGTTGTAAGAGCAGTTGCATTTTTATGCTGTATTCCTTAAGTAAATTATTCTGTCCAAATATGTATTTAGATGGCTATATTTTGCCTCTCTTGTCAGCTCTGTCACTTCCAAAACTCACAGGAGGTAAAATTCAGCCTGCTCAGACTCAGAGGAAGGCAGATTTTGTGCCAAGTGATCCTTCTACCAACTGCTTGTAGGTTTAAGGCACTGCATGCCTTCTTCCTTTTTCCTGCTCTGGCCTTTAATCATTGAAAACATATCCTTAAAAATTAGAATGAACTACCTCTTTCTTTGATTTTTCTCTTTGGTTTGTTTGGTGTGGTGTGTTGGTTTTTTTGTTTTTTTTTTTTTTTTTTTTTTTTTCTCACCAGGCTTGTAACCACATTAACTGGTATTATTCTTCGTGGGATATTATCAAAATATGGTATTTGTACATAAACAAGGTGCTGATTTAGACTGCATTTTCATTGAAATAAAACATAAAAAAATTAACCAGACTATTGATCAATTCAAGTTGCAAATGTGCTGAAGAAGGTTTATCTCTGTGTGAAAGGCTTTTGTCAGAACACTGGCGGAATCGTATATAATGTTTTTGTGCACCATTCATAGTCAGTGGTGGTGTTACAATGACAAAGACTTGCTGAAGGAGTCCTAGCCCATTTAATTAAAAAAAAAAAAAAAAAAAGAAAAAAAATTTAAAGTATGTTTTGTATTCCAACTAAAGAAATGAATGTGTAAGTACTTATCAACACAGGCACAGCTTTCATGTTTATTCATCCAAGGACTAGAAGCACATATTTTAGCATCTGAATGATTATAAATATGTTTACTAGCTATCAAAATCAGAGCTATTTAATTTGAGAATACCAATTCATATTCAGATGTGTTTTGCTTTTCACTACTAGTGTTAGTTATCCTGTTCGGCATTCGTGGTTCTGGCATTCATCATTTTTAGCTCACAACGTATCAAGATGTAACTGAGGACCGGTGTCAAAGAGGTTAAGGGACATGGTTGTATGTTTTGATTGCTCTTACGTCAATGCGTCTTGTCAGAAAAATTGGGTGGATACATTCTAAATATATGCAGTAATACCCACCATATCAGAAAAGCAGCATTCTTCAGTTTTTCCTGTTTCAAGTAATATACTTGTCCAAGGGAAATATGAAGTACAAACTCAGTAAATAAGCCTGACTCAATTAAAAATGATTAATGCCTGCCTTGAAATAGCCATCTCCAAAACACACCTTTTGTGTCTGGAACAACGCTGCTGATGATTGTGATGTAAGAACCCACTGGGGCACCCTCACACGATGCTGCATTCATTTCCTATGTTGTCTCGCCCGACTCCACAAAACGTTCGTTTGCTGCAGTTCCCCATTGTTATTGTTTTTTTCTTTTTTTAATGCCTGTTAAGATGTTTTGCCCAAAAGTTCATCCAGCTAGAGCTTATGTCAGCAAAATAAGCACTCCCCCAAAGTTTGCTGGTGTCAATAGGAAAAAAAAAAAAGGAAAGAGCAGACAGAAAGGGAGCTCTGCCAGATCCTCCCAGGTTCTTTATTGGGTCCTGACAAGCTTCAAAAGTAGCCTCTGAGGCTGTAACCAACATGTTGAACACACTGGGTAGGAAGCCGCTTCCTCACTTTGCATGAGTGGGGTTTTCTGTAAGATTTGATAATTGCCTAAACTCTCATTTTCCAAAGTTAGAGGCAAAATACTCTATGGGAAAAGGTCTGTTTGAGGTACAGTTTCATCCTTCCTGTCACAGTCCTTTCCGTTCTCTTTTCTTTCCTAAGCGCTGTAACAGATTATCCTAAATTATACATGGGTGTAATAACGTTCAGCAGCTTACTTTCTCCCAAGCCTCCGGCTTGCTTCATGCACCAGAGCACCAGTCGCGCTCAGATAATTGCACACTGATTTGTGAACATCACTTTTCATTTCAGTAGCTCTGCGCTAGCATCTGACCCGGAGGGTCTTGGCAGTTCCTGCCACTCTGGTACTGATTTTTCCAGTTTTTTGGGCCTGGTGAAGTTGTGAGAATGTGTGCAAGCGTGTGTGAAGTTTACCATGGCTTACCTTTTCTGTATGAAGGCTAGCTGGGGAACAAGCTCTCCCTGAGATGTCATCAAACTGAAGGGTCAGTCAGTAGTGTGGTACTTGCAAAGTATGGCAAAGCAGGTTTTTTGCACCGCAGCCAGTCCTTTGTTCTTCTTCCATTCCTTTCCTGGTTCTCCTTCCCCAGTCTCTGATTTGCTTTTCCTGATGACAGATTCTGCTCTTGAAATCTTCTTTTGCTACTAATGTGACAAGTAACTGCTGTAATCTGTAGTCTGCAACTGTGGGCAGTTCTCTGTACATTAGACCTAGTGCTGAGTCTCACCTGAACCCTCAGAGCAGGGTGTCAGATGAAATCAAAGTTTTCCTTATAGTGTTCTGGCCAGAATTGCCCATAATGTTTCTAAAATGCTTCCCATTTCTCGCAGGTTTTAGAGATTTCTGTAGTGCCACATTGTGTTTCCCACTGTATGCTAACTCAAAATTAAAAGATGGGGATGGGGGCAAAATAATGTGAGTATTTTCCTGTCATATAAGGAAAAGTTCAATATTTTTTTTCTTTCTCATAAGTTTGTTTATTCTTACCCAGGTCCTACATAAATAATTTTGTTTTCCAGTCTGTAATATCCTTCCTCATGAGAGATTTCTCCCCTCCTCCCTATCCCTGGCTTGCATACACTCTGTTTTCATATTTTATGTGATGCCAGCAGTGGCTGCAGGCAAATACTGTTAATTTGAAATCAAGACATACTGTACAAAGGCAATGGGAGGGGAGGTCTCCAGTATATTTGTGTTTTGGTTTTTGTTTTTTTTTTTAAAAAAGTATGTTTATCTTGAAGGGTGTTGTTATCATGCATTTGTTTTACAGACTCTTTGGGGTTCACGTTTTCCAGTGCCTTGTAGTTAACAGATGGTTGTTTGGGCTGAATGTCCACAAGTACTTGGCATTCTGCAGCTCCTGTTGGGAACAACTGTGGTCACTGGGGGTGACCCTTGCTGTGATGACAGGCAGGAGGATCACGAGGGCTTTCTGTTGTTACCTTGGGTATGGGGTATGTAAACTTCTTGCTGTAACATCTCTCTAGTGACGCTTGGAGAGACGGCTGATTTGATGTAAACCTTCACATGGGATAATCCATTGAAATAGCCGTAGCTGCAGCTGGTGTAAGTCCACTGGAGTCAAAAGAAATTAATTTTGTCCATTATAATTCCCAGTAACTGCTATAATTTTAATACACCAAGAACTATACAAATTCAGTAATCGTTGAATAAACCTCCAGGTGAGAGGAGGGCTTACTGGAGGGAGGGAAGCCTTCAACTTTGGTGATAAATTTAATTTACAAGAATTGTTGTTTTGGCAACAAAGCTTTCAGCATGTTTTGAAAGTTCCATCTGTCCTTTAAAATCATCTTCAAACTGTAATAGTACGGTGTTGCAGTACTGCCTTCCCAGAATTATATCGATTTCCATAGTCCTGGCTGTCAGTTAACGGGAAAATTGCCCATAATGTTGGGGTTTAGCTTCCTCCTCAGGAGAACCTGTTAGTTTGGTCCGGTTAGTGATTCTGAAGTGTGCAAATACTCCTAAATACTGAAACACCCAAATGCGGAGACATCTAGAAAGTACCTGCTTTATTCGTTTGGGGTTTTTTTAAGGCAGGAGAATCCTCAGCACTTTCTGAAGATTGGTCCTTTTTCTCTCTGTGGGTTAAAGTACCAAAAGTGGCTGCTACTATAGGAAAAAATAATCTTCTTTGATATTGCCACTTGAAAGGAAAGTTTCAGTATTGAGCTATAGTTACTCCCCACATTATTTACTTTCTTTTTAGATGGAAAATATGGGAGGAAAGTATCCAGCATTTATAGAGAAATACTTGTGTTCTTCCACTAGGGGTGTGCAAGAAAGCATTATGCATAACAAGGTACTCTTCAGGAGATCTGTTTAGCGGAAGGGCACAGTGTTGGATGTAATTTCTTTACTGACAGTTTCTAACAATGGTGCAATGGACCAGGAAACGCATGAAAGTAATGAGTCCTTTCCTCTTTTTAAAGTGATTATGTTTGAACAGTGCAAATTAACCTGCTTTTTGAGGCTGCTGCTTAGGTGAAACAATTTGCTGATGTAAAGACGTTCCCCAGCTTGCTCTAGCAGCCCAGGTAGAAGGTGCCGAGTCTGCACGTGCATAGGAGAAAAGCTGTTGTCTGTAAATCAAATGTAAGTAGCAACCAGGCCATCTAATCTAGGACCTACTGTAGTTAAATTATGAGGCTAAAAATAAACGCATTATACTATGTGTAAAGAAACTACTGTAAATAAAGTTAGCTCAACTGGAAAAGCAGCATACTTCCTGGGGGAAGAAAAAGAATTACTGCAAATACTGCGTGGTCTGTTCACACAACAGAAATATCCGTCAGCTATTCCTGCTCATTTGTGCCTGGCGTCTGGGATTTCTGCAGTCCACTGTTCATCCTCATGGCTTACTACAGTGATCGGGCACAGATATCATGGGGGATGTTATCTCTGAATAATGCAGTGTCATTACTGGTGTGTCTCAAACATCGTTTCACATAGCTAGCAATAATGAGCCACGATTTGAGCTCTCCAGAGAAATCATTCAATATCTTGCAAAGGGCATGCAACTAATAAGTGAACGTGTAGTGTGTTTTAGGCAGATGCTATTGGTTAGTCATGCTTGGCCAAAGCGGAGATGCACATTATAGCATTTCTAGCCAACTCTGATTGTGGACTGTCTGTAAATGGCCTCTTTCTTTTTACATTGTGGGGTTTTTGTTAGTAACGAATGCAAGAAGAACCATGTGCTCATCTGAAAATAACTCTAAAGGAGTATTTGGCAGTCCAGCGTAAAAAGTCATATGGGAGATTTCCATATGCCCTGCTGAGAATTAGGCTCAAGTGGCAGTGGGAGCTCGGTGCCCAGCTGCTATTTGTCTCTCTTAAAAGAAGCCTTTCCATGGAAACAGTGCTCAAGAGTAAGTGAATCTAACTTTTTCTTTCATCTGGTCAACTGAAGGCTCCTCTGAAGGAGCAGTCTGGTTCGTCCTCTTAACACAACCTTACAAAATGATTTGGGCATATAGTTTTGATTTCCTTAAACACTGGAGTTGGGCTAGAATGACTAAAACCAGCGTAGTGTTATCTGATGTACTTGAGTTGCCTGATGGAGACACGTAACTCAGCCCTCCAACACAATGTTTTGTTAGAAACTACTGTGCCTGCTGGTTATAAAGCCAAGAGGTACCATTCATAGTAATGCAAACACCTTGTTGGGATTATTGAATATCCTCCAGGGAGACTGGGTAACTTGAAATGATTACCTGTTTCAGAAGAACACATCTGCTTTAATGACTTCCAGTATTTCTTGCTTAGCTCTTTTTGGTGACTGTTTCCATTTCAGTAACTAATGCTGTTAATAACTGTAATTGGAATTCTTTGTGATGCTATTCTCTGGTATAACTAGTAACACTAGTGTTTTTGTTTTCCATCGTTAAATGGATTTTCTATATAAAAACTATATGCGTATATATTTTTCCAAAGCAGAACAAAGCTACCCAGGATTAAACTCTACAGCTTCTGCTTCAGCGTTCAAAAAGCCAAATATTAACACACCCTCTTTTCCTCCTCTTGGCTGAGTTACACAGGCGAAATCAGAAAGCATGCGTTAACCTCACATGAGTGAGCCTTTGAAAAATGTTCTGCTTCAGGCTGAACCTGGTTTCCTCCACCTCCTGGCATGCAGAAGATGATGGTGACTCTCAGCAACCTTTGGAGTATTCAATGACATTTAATTCTCAATTAAAAACTTTGTGGTTTTTCTGTTTGCCAGCAGATGACGTTACCACAGATTTCCCTGCGCTTAGCCTAGGGGCTAGCTAGGGAATACCAGACAGTGTCGTAATGTTAGTTCTCTGGAGTGATTTTTGACAGTAGGTGTTGTAAGCCTATACAGCTATTATGTTTTGTAAACTCACCCCTAATCCTGTTCTTCAGATTTTCTTCATTTTTGCAACTTCAATATTAGTTGGCAGAGAGCTATGAATTAAATTTGTGCGAAAACCAGGAAGCTGGCAGAATAAGCACATAGGAAAATAGAAAGATGGATTGAAAGTGCGCATGCGGTAGTTCACTACCAAGTCCAACAGCCTATTGTGATTCTGGTGTGAATAGATCAAGTACAGGCATGGCGATTAAAACTAAAGAAAAACGCTATGACATTTCCAGCAATAGCTAATAGATCTTTATTTTATTCTACTCATGTCTCTTACTATGAATTTCCCTGTCTCGCCTTTTGATAAGAAAATTTCTTGACGGCTAGATGCTTACTGAGTTCCCTACCTTTAATCTCAAGTCTGTGACATACAGCTTTTTTTTTTATATATATTTTATTTTATTTCCATGGCACTGCAATATAAAAGTGATTATTAAAAAATCCTCAGGAAAAGCTAGCTTATTCAGAAATAACTTATTTTAGGGAAGAATGTTTCATATAGATTTTAGAAGGCTGTTTTGTTCACAGATAGACGGTGGGGGTCAACAGTGAATTATAAATGCAATGGATATCTGGAAAATTAGCCTTGTTTCTTTTCCTAGTGGCGGTGATGTAGGCCAGGCTTTTGAAAAGCACCAGTGTAACAACGATTATGCCTTTATGTCTCGCAGTACAAGTTACTCCAAAGTGTTCACCAATATTGGTGTAATAATTCCCAGGGAAAAATCTCTGTTTATCCCTGTGCATTTAATACACAGGTGAAGGTGTACCCAAAGGTTTGATTATTATTTTTTTAATTTTTTTTTCTTAAAGAAACTAGCATGTTATATTTATTCTGATGTATGCTAAATTATATCTCTCAGGAGATATCAAAGCTTCTTCCAATTACGGATGCCAATTCTCTTTAGCGGTAGCTCATGACATGGCAACATAAAAGTGATATCTCAGATTAATCTGCAGTAGAGCTGTTCAGCTTCGAAAGGTCTAAAGAAAATGCATTTCTTTGAGTTTGATCATTTCTCTCTTCTGTGTGCAGAAAGACAAGGAGGATTAGGGAACCAGTTAAAAAATATATCAAAATATTTCTTGGTATTAAAAGCAAGACTTAAGTGATACCACAGACTTACTTTTGAACTACTTTGTTTTTTCCTTATTTTAAAAAAAGGGAACATGAGATGGCGTTGCACTGTCTATCGGTGAAAAAAAAAAAAGACAGATTGGTCAACCAGTAAGATACTCAGTACTTCCAAGTTCGGGATCAGTGATTTAGGTCTTATATTATATGGCATTGTCAATTGCAAGGACAATGTAATAAAATTAGGTTAATTCTGGATGTAAATGGTTTTTTTTGTTATCTATTTAATGTACCACAGTATCTTGTTTCTTTGCCTGTGTCGGTAGCTATTTATTAGGAGGCTGCCTCGTAGAAACTGATTTAAGTTTTTGTGTTTTCCCCTCCTCCTTGTTTGCATTGGCAACTCAAAGGGAATCCATAGGTACAGCATTTCTCTGTTCTGAAAGATCTGCGTATCATATTATAGATTGTGCTAAATACATGCCAAGAGTTGGGTGGGAGGTGGCAATTGCACACCATAACATGGTCATGAAAGATGTTCATTGGCTCCAGAGTCTGGGATCCGTTAGGATGTCACTGTGACGGGAGAACTGTTTCTGCTTACTCTTCTGTAGGCATCCGCTTCAGCTGTGCTTAGAGCCCAGGCACAGGCTAGCAGGCCCGTTACACAGTGCAGAGGCTGCTGTGTTAAGTGTAGTTTCAGGAAGGGGTAGTACTCCCCTTTCTCAGCTCTACTGCAGGGTTTTCCAATGTGTGTGTTGACCTGAACAGACTAAGGACTGGTAAGGCTTTGGGAGAAGAATGTGATGGAGTATGTGAAACTCTGCTTACCTGCGTTTTACGGTCGTCCAGGAGCTGAGTGCAACCAACTCAGAGCTGAGTTCAACCTGTTGTGTCCAGTCCAAGCCTCTGACTGCAGGACTGATGGCTGTTCCACCAGAACACCAGTTATGGGAAGACGGGATGGGTGTCTCTGCTTATGATTGTAAACAGAAAGATAGAAAAAGACTCAACCCAGTGTCCCAGGAGTAAGGGAAATAGAATAATGAAATTTATAACAATTTGTTCTGCCATGGATGATGCTTTTCCCCCAACCCCCTCCACCCCCTGTCCCAAGTAGTTAAAACTATTATCAAACATTGAATGCTTTCCTGGATGGCAGTAAACCATGGACCTGTCACTTGAGGAGTTGTTCAGGCTGCTTTGGTGCTTTAACTTTGTAGCTAATGACCTCCATAGTGGTCGTGCCACCAAATGTCACACTCAAAAGGCTGGAAGTCAGTGAAGCATCCGGGCCACTCAGTATATCAGCATTTAATTGACAGTGTGCAAGACCTGCTTGTGATTTATAGCTCGATAAAGGGATGCACTTTTTATGCTCTGCCAAAACAATTGGCAGAATATTTTAGGCACAGATGGCACATTAGCCTTGGACAGCTGGTTCCCTCTCTGCTGTCACATCCTAGGACCATCTAACTAATACTATCACACACGACCCAGTTCACTGGGTAACTGAGAGGGGTTCTCACGCGTGGCTTTTTGTCAGCCTCAAGGCACATGAAAATCAATCTGCTAAAAGACTGCCTCTAAGAGGTTTCCAAGACTTAGCACCCTACTATGCCCTTCTGGCTGTTCACTTGCTGACCTCCCTCTTTCAGCTGCGTGAGTGTAACCAAAGAGTTTCTTCCTAGTTGTGTGATGCGCACATGTGCAGCCTGCAGAGTGTGGTTCTCTCCTTGTAGTGTCCTCTACTTTGCATCTGGACAAATGTGCATTATTTTAAAAAAAAAAAAAAAGCCGAGAGGCAAAACACACCTACATAGCCGTTTTTTTTATTTAAAGCTAGAGAATGAGTAGGGATCACTGAAAGGTGTCTATTTTGAAAGGTTTATCTTTAATACTTAGCAGAAAAAACCCTCACGAATACATGGTAGAGAGACAATATATAGTGACAGTGTAAATTATATGTAGATGATAGCAAGGATAAAAGAACAGAGTATGAAGTAGAACTTCAAATGCTTTTGGAACGAAAAAAAGCCACAAACGTTTTCTGGAGCACAGTCAGGCGGGAAAGGTCTGAGGTGGAAAGCTAAAAGCTATGTATGTTGGTAGATGAAAGAAGTTTTTCAAATCAGAAACTTAATATTTCAAGGTATGAGCCAAATAATAATACAACAGTTTTATTTTTCCAAAGCATAGGGAATTATGAGGTCCATAATTTCTTACTGTTCTATCAGAGCTTCACTAACATTGCTGCAAACAAACTGCTGTGGAGAAAGCCTTTAAAATGTATTTTGCTTTATGACATCAGATGCAGAGTCTAAGAAGTTGTGATGGGATTAGGACTAGCTTTTATTGATGCCAAGCACCTCGACCAGAGAAACTGGAGTTTTGTGTTTGTGTTTAAAGTTATAATTTAAATGAGGCAGAATACAATTTGTCGTAGAATAACGCTCTTAGATTGTGGAGAGGTAACCAGCCAGGGGATGTGCGTGCACTGGGATGGAGGAAGCATCACCCTGCATACTCTGGGAAAAGACCCACTTGCCTTATCCCTGATCTATTCTGTGAGCAAAGCTTCACTGTGTCTGGAGAGCATCTTGCTTTGTCTTGGAGCAGGTAATGTGTGGATGTCTGTATGCAAGATGGTGCTCACGATGTTCAAGGGTATCTTGATCCCAGTCCCTTGTAGCAGGATTTCAGTTAGCTGCAGTTCCAAACTGTTTAGGTTTTGCTTCGTAAAAGTGTGTGGCATTTTTGATGCTAATTATAACAAAAGGTAGACTGAAGAGCCATTCAAGTTCAGTTATTTTCCAAATTAGGACTATAAATAAAGGCTTTGATTTGGATGTTTCCTCAATATTATCTGCTGTTCTCATGACGGTTTACCCCTGAAGGTGAGAATCTCACTGGGCTGGGTAACTGTTTAGTGAAGAAAATTCCTGCCTTAAATATACTATGAAGCTCTTCACTTAACATGACATGGAAGCAGATAGCAGTAGTTCAAATCTTTTAAGTGAAATTGCCAGTAAAGTTCCTATCTATAGCAGCGGGGAGGAGATTTAGGACATCTCTCTGAGCTATATTGCATGTTACGTGCCTCTGTAGAACTGCTGTAGAATTATAGGCTTCAATTTTTATGGATTCTTAGATATTTCAGCACGGGATGTGTAGAGATGGGTTTGACCATGGTGCCAAATTTCATTTGCATTTGAGTCGCTTGCAGGGAGCTGCAGATAAGATGTAAAAACAGCTTTTAAATCTGCTTTTAGAGGCAGTGAAATATATTTCTCTGTAATATTTCTTGTATACATCTCCTGCGCATATTACTTGACTGACCAACTGTTGCTTAAGAGTAACGTTTTTGAAGTCTGTGTCTAAAGACTTTGTTGTTATAGCACAGTAAAGTACATCACACCAATTTAGTATCCTGAAGGATTTGGTAATCCATAGCTAAGAAATTAGTGCCACTCACCAGCCTGTTTGGACATTAATGATCAATTAGTGTTGGGATTGACATTGACATGCTTCTAAGTCCTGGTGTGTCATTTGCCAGCTGAGGACCTTTGTGCAGTGGCGTGTGAGGATGTGCTGTAGTCTTGGTAAACTGGGGAGAGTTGTCAGCCACAGGTGGGAAGCAATCAATACCCAGATGTTGCCCAGCTGAGCAGGTGGGGCTGAGGGTGCCAGCGAGGGAAAATGGGTGGTGTTTGAGTCACCTGTGAATCCTGCAAGTGAAATGCCCTTCCCTCCCATTCCTGTTTCACTCCTGCCCGCTTCCCACAGTATAAACAGGGAGGAAATGCTGATCAGCTAGATCCATCAAATGGGAGCTGTCATTTCAAGTCAGGCCATTATCCAAAATTAAAGCATACATGGCAAAGAAATCAGCAGTCTGCCATGGAAATGCAGGTTCGTATGGCACACCTGGAGGTGTTATCTGCCTTTTGTGTTCTCGCCTTCCAAATTAGGCAATGGGTAGTCTGAAATAAGCATGGACATGGATGCGAAACATCTTTTTCAGCTTGTTTGTTTGCTTCTGATGCTGAAATGAAATATTTAATCTATGTTGAAAACTATACATTCCATTTGGTTTAATTACATAATGGTACTTCTGATTGCATGTGAGCCATAGACAGAATCATTAGCAAATGGATACACTTCTGTATACTTACTGGCATGGTAGTTATTGTTTCAGCTCATGTTGTCATCCTTTCAGATCACTGAAATGATGACAGAGATCATGAAAGCACTTGTCCTAAGCTTTTATTCAGGAAAAGGGTTGTGCTTCTCACTTGTAATGAAGGTTGCTAAGAACCACGCGTCTCAGTGATGCACTTGAAAATACCCGTGTCTTAAATGCTCGCATTCTGGCTTTTTCAGCAGAAGTGAGTGATGGAATTTCCATTCAGCATCCAAGGAAAAGTTTACTTAATATTGAGAGTGATTGATTTTTCTGATGCCATTTTATTCTGAAGTTGTTTAATCCTTTGATCTTACCTTTTCCTTAAATATGGCAGCTTCTAAATGAAAAACAAAGAACACCAAAAAAGCCAACAAACCAACAATTAGTTAAAAAAAAATCTTAAAGCTTCAGTATTTAGAAAATTAAAAATCATTTACATGAAATTGTGCTTTTCAGCTAACTTTTGCTGCAGATATTGGGAACTCTTTTTGTCTATTTCAGTGGGCATAGTAGAACTGTTTTTATTGAACTTTGGAATTGTAACTGATAAGCATTGGACAGCTCTTGTTGTTAATTTGTTTCTTTTTTCAGTGGGACAAAATCGCAAAAGAAAAACCCCTGTGCTGTCTTTGGGACCTAACTGAATTTTCTCGTTATATGAAACTTGTTAGTTATCTATGCAAATATTTTTATTTCTGGCTTCTGAGCTTTGATTTAGAGGTTTTGCTACAGTGTGAGAAGCATGTTGGCTGATGAAACCGGTTCCCACAAATTACTCTGGCAGGAATATTATTGCTGTTTGAGACTGACACTTGCTGAACAAGACTTTTGGACAAAATGGTGTAATTCCATTAAATTACACAGACCTGTCCCGGCAGAGGACTTTTCGGCTGGAGGTTGTACAGAGTGTGGGCTCTGGCATATATTGCAAAATATTGTTGCTGGTTTGGCCTCTAACTAAGGAAATGATGGGTTGGGCTTGGCACTTTGGGAATATTCTAGGTTGTCCTGTGTTAATAGAGCGAGGAACACTTCCCTTCCTGAAGGAAAAACTCAAACAAGAGTTGACTCCAGCCGAGTTAAGACTTTTGGCAAAAGGGAGATTGTGTTTTGAATGAAAGTTTACTCCAGGTGAAACTTCAAAATCATATTGATCACCTCCATGAGTTTCATACAGACTTTCCTTGTGCTACGGTAGTTAGCTTAGGAAAGAGAGTGATGTGTCGGGGTTTGTTTCGTTAGTTGGACTGCTAACCCAAGTATTCTTCTCAAACAAAAAAAATGAAGTAAAATCCAGAGTAGACGTAGAGCAACTCGTAATGACAACTTTAAATCACTGCTCTAATTAGTGAGCACTCCCTGGGGACTCATTAGAATTATAAAAGCATTATTGTTGGTTATGCAGTGGTTGGAACGTGTGGAGTTTTGGGCAGTTCAACAATACCACCTTGAAGAAAAGAGTTTTGCAGCCTTTAAGAATTTTTTGTAGTTTGGGAGAAAGCACAAATTGCAGTGTCCTAGAAATCCTTTATGAATTGGGCCTTATGTTTGCTCTTGTAAATAAGGAGGGTTTTTAAGTTTATATGCCACAGTCTAATAGGTACATAGTGACTGCTTAATGGGATTTACATTCACTCAAACAAAATTAGGTTGGTAAAAGACAATGCAACATGCTGTAATGTAAATGGGACTGACGGCAGAATTAAATGTTTGTGGAAACAGGGCAGCAGATCTATCAAGAGCTAATTAGACAGAGAGTTCAGAGGCAGACTTGGGAGTAAACAGCACCAACAAAGAGAGAGGGAGACCAAGAAAGAGAAAATGGAGTCTTTGTGCGGTGATGAAAAGGAGTTATAAACAAGGTTATTTAAATTGGAAGGTCTGATGGAGCCTATCCCGTGAGAAGGACTTAGTCCTGTCTAAACCTGTTGATTAACAGGAGTTGAATGGCAACTTTGATAACCACTTTTATGTGTAAATAGTTCCTCTTTGTTGCAGTTTGCTATTCATGCTATCTTCCTCTGATACACTTTTTCATCACAATATAATGTTTCCATTTACTGTTCATCCCTTCTCTCAGACACCAGTTTAAAAACAGACTTGGGCCAAAATCTTTCCAGCGTGGGAGGAAGCCTAGAGAGCGGCAGTGGGGAAGACAACGTTTAGGTCTTTCCTGTTCCCAGCAGGCATGCGTGCATGGGAGGAAGGCAGCCCCGCAAAGAGCGATCAGGTGAAAATGATGCTGTCAGCACAAGGGCAAACTATAAACTTGGCACGTAAGGGATCCTGTTCGCCTGTTGTGCAGTCAGCTATGGTATCTTTGCCATTATCACTGCATTTGGCACAGCTACTGCACTCTGTAGGCTCCTATTGTCAGATGAAGGAAGCAATATCTGTTTAAATAAAACTACCCGTATATTTAGTTACGAAGACCGCTTCCTAAATTCAGTGGGACTAAGGCTGGATTAAAATTAATTTATTACAAGGAAACATGCAAAATCATTAATAAATCAATTGCTGAGGTATTTCAATAATTTCTGTTTAATCTTCGTAACTTCTTTCTTCAAACCTAGCTTAAGAAGTTCTCCCTTGAGATAAGAAATAACATAACTTGTTGTAACTTTACATTTATAGAAGAATAGTTCAGAGCAGGCAACTGCATTTCAGTTACCATCTTTGGCAAATCCCAGTTTGGGTTTATTTTTGTTGCTTTTATTTCTTTGTGCTGGAAATAGATGGGCATTGCTGAATTTTGCTGGTGGGTGTTGCAGCACAATGATGATTATACTTGGAGGGGATGAGGGAAACCCTTGTGCTTTTTGGGTTTTGTTTAAAATGGGAGAATTGTCCTCTCTTCTTTTGACAGCAGAGCTGCGATTATAAGCATATAGGAGTTGGGACCAGAAGCCAAGCTGGTTCATCTGACAGAAAGTGTCACTTTTCAGAGGGTGCCATGAAGCCTTGTTACAAGCAGTTGGTGAAGCAGGAAGAAGGTAGTGCTGTGTTTCAGGGCTTTCCCCTGAAATTTGAGCACAAATTTCTGTCTGAAACCAAATCCACTTACTCTGAAGGCCAGATCAAATAGGAGCAGGGTTCTCCGAGTGTCTGAAGCATTTGACAACATAACTCTTGTTTCAACAGAAATAGACGGCAGAGTCTTGTTTGCTCAGAGATGCTGACTGCGGTAGGTAGTATTGTTTTATTCCCCAGAGAGTGTTATTTGAAAGATGTCTGGGTTTGCGCCAGGAGGATGGAGCCCATGCTGGGTCCTGTGGGATAGGGAGGATGGCTCTCCGGCTGCAGACCTGGCTCAGGCTTGGGCTCTCTGCTGCTGCCTGGGGTGAGCTTGGTGCAGGTCTTCTCAACAGGACTACTCCAGCAAATCCTCTGGCACTTCCTCCCTTTGCCCTTAAAACAGGCGGGAAGAAAGCAGAGGACAACACACCAAAATCCCAAAAGGGCCGGGCTCTCTCCCAGCTACCAAATCTTACTGGACACCCATTAGGGCTGAAGTAACCCCTGGTTCAAGTCGTTCGGTGACGTGGGAAGGTAAGTATTGTTTTTGCAGGGAGGTGCTTCGAGATCTCGGGCCCAGCTTTCCATACAGTCGATATCTGCAGTCACTGGCTACTGCAGGCTCCTGGGGGGCTCTCAAGTTGTTTTATTACAGTGCTTTGAGGTCTTGCATGGTTTGTTTCTGTGGGAAGTAAATATTCGTCCTAAACTTCCATCTTCCTCATGGTTGGTTGTTTTTTGGTATGTTTAGAACATCATGAAAAGCACCAAGAAATGATACTTTTTAAATTTTGCGCTGTTACGCATGCTATATAGTTTTAATGCAGACATAGTTTTCCAACGTGAGGTTGCTATTTTGTGTTCAAGTTTCATTTTATTTCACGGTAGGAGAATTTTGAAAAGTAAGAGTAAATTCTTGGATGTAAAAATCTGCCAGTTTGAAAAATCTGCCCGCATTGAGTTTTGACTCCACAAGGCTGCACTGTGCCGAATGCCTGGGTAGCTCCACTGTTATCTTCTGTGGTGTTCTAGTAATATGAAATTGTACTGATTGATTATAGTTGCCAGATGCGTCTACCGTACAGGCGTACTCCTGCTGAAAATTTCAGGTGTAAGCAGATTTTAGTCCATGGCTCCTCATCTCCCTCCTAGCTCATTTCTTATCCGCCCCCTCCCACCTAGCATCCTTGCCTGCTCCCTCACGTGATAAATAACACTGTCTTATCAAGGTCAGTCAGAAAGGCCCTTTTTACATATCTCATAAATTTTAGCCAGGTGCCACCGATGTGAGATTAATGTAATGCCACTACAGCAAGCACTCAAGCTTGTCTTAATTATGCTAAGGTTGCCGGTTCACCGTTTCTCTTCATCTGTCTCCCGCTTTAGGGAACACTAAACACTATGTCATTAGATTGTCTGTTCCACAACATTGGCCATTTGCATTTACAAAGTCATCAGATGGCTTATGACCTAGCTTTTCTAAGAAATTAAATTAAATAAATAGTGAAAACAAAAAATTAAGCAGAAAAGGAGCCGGCCTGGGGGTGGAGGTGGAAGGGGAGAGCTGTGAGAGCCGGGAAGAGGGTTGGGGCAGCTTTTTAGTGCTGTGGGTCTTGAGGGAGCAGGGCTTGCTGGCTTGCTGGCTGGACTGTCATTTTTTTGGATGCTGTGCAGGGCACGGCTGTCAGGTGCTTCCTTTTAATGGTATAAATGCACATACCTTCACGTGTGTCACAGGGTTGGCAATGGAAAGGGCTGCAAGCTTGTTTGGTGTGGTTTTTTTTTTTTTTTTTTCCCCTTGTTTTATTTTGCCCTTGGAAGTTAAAAATTCTCTACTGCAGAGTCAGTGTTTGGGGAATCTGTTGACAAGGGGCTCTTGTGAGTTCCCTGAGTCTCAAACCAACCTTGGATGTTTCTTCCCTCAGCTCTGGGAAGGGGAGAGAGGAAAGCAGAGTCCCGCAGCAGTGTGCCATTAAAGCTGTTCCCTCCTGCATAAAGGAGATTGAGGAATGCTTCTTGGACATTGGTTTTCTTCTATCTGCAGGCTCAGTTTAGCAGCCTGGAAAAGGCTTACCTGGATTTTTATATTATTTATTTTGTGCTTTATGGCTGCATTGAAAGAGACTTTTGTTTCTTGTCTAAGCATCCTTTGCTGGCTTTCCAGGGAGGAGAATTGCAAGGTAATCAGATAGGACTCAGTTGATGTACCAGTTTTAATTCCTATCTACTGACAAAAATAAATGACTCCAAAGGGACTGAACAAGGCTTGTGTTAGAGCAGTTGGAGTTGTTGGCTGTACCAGCAGCGGGGGAGTCTCAGACTTTACCAAGAGAAAGCATATATCTGGTGTAGAATGGAAATCTGTTAAGATGGCTCCCCCTTCCTCCAGCAGTATATGAAAATTAATGTGGGGATTTGTTACGGTTTCAGCTGCGATGGGGTTGATTTTCTTGCTAGCAGCTGGTGTAGTGCTGTGTTTTGGATCTGGGATGAGAATGGTGTTGATAGTGCACTGGGGTTCCTGGTCATTGCTAAGCAGTCAAGGCCTCTTCTGCTGCTCATGGCACCCCACCGGCGAGTGGGCTGGGAGCGCACAAAACATTGGGAGGAGACACATCTGGGACAGCTGACCGCAACTGACCAGAGGGATATTCCATGCCATATCACGTCATGCTTGGTGTATAAAGCTGGGGGAAGAAGAAGGAAGGGGGGACGTCCGGAGTTCTGGCGTTTGTCTTCCCAAGTGACGGTTACACGTGATGGAGCCCGGCTTTCCTGGAGATGGCTGAACACCTGCCTGCCCATGGGAAGCAGTGAATGAATTCCTTGTTTTGCTTTGCTTGTGCGCGCTGCTTTTGCTTTACTTACTAAACTGTCTTTATTTCAACCTGCGGGTGTTTTATCACTTTTACTCTTGTGATTGTCTCCCCCATCCCAACCGGGGCGAGTGAGCGAGCAGCTGCGTGGTCGTAGTTCCTGGCAGGGGTTAAACCACGACAGTATTGTGGATGAGACAAGCTTATCTGTTGGTTTGCATGCTTTGAGTACCAGTCAGGTCTTACAGTTCCTGCTACCAGGGCTAAATTAGAGGATTGTGCTCCCTGTACTACTTAGTACTTGTAAGGATGTTTTAAAGAGAAAAGAAAAAGTATGCTTCTTAAAGAAGGGCATTATGTGAGGCACAGAAAGCCAGACAGAGCAAAGCAGTCATGCTCTGAATAACACACAGGACCCACTCTCTTCCTAGCCCACTAAGCAAAGACAAAGGACCCGATGAAGAGGTAACAAGAATAATTGAATTTTTTCCAGCATTGTACACAGAGCTGCTGACTTATGGCACCCGTGTGCTTGTGGTGCTGGCCAAAACCCGCCACGAAGAAGAGAGTCTGTTGTGGCTGGGATTCAAATGGGAAAGAGCGCATGTTGTCTAACAGGGGTTTCTCCCTTCTCAGTGCTACTGCTGTGAGAAGGTAGTTCTGGACACACCTCGTCTCCTCTAGTCAGGTTTCCTGAGATACCCCTGCTACAGTTGGGTCTTCAGGCACTGGAGGGCTGGCCAGGGCCTGGGGATCCCTGCCTCCATTTCCCTGCTGCTGGTAATTGATGCAACTGCCACACGTAACGCAGAGGGTTTTCCTACTAGGAGGGAAAGCGCAGGTGGTGCATGTCTGACCTTTTGAAAATCAAGTGCAAAACTTAAGTTTTTCAAAATACACCAAAGCTAATCTATTCAGTCTGAAATCAAAGTTGCTAAAAACTTTCCCGTAAAGACTGTGAATCGCTTACCAGTTACTCCAACTGTCGGTGGCACTGCGGCACAGATCAGGTATCTGATGCTTTGGAGTCTAAGCTTCGGGTCAATGAGTCAGGCATGGGATGTCAGCAATTACCAGTAATGTGAGAATGACTGCTGTCGTTTTATTAACATAGAATAAAGAAAATCTTTTTAAGTTTTGTTTAGTCAGTAGACTTCCTATATTTGACTGTCCAAGGAACACTTATTTTTTTTAAAGCCTTAAATATTGTTTTAAATTCAATTGCAATGTGCATGTAGGTATCTTAATTGAAAGTATTTTGAAGATAGTATTATCGCCTCTGTTCAGGTTCAATCTCCTGCCAGCATAATTCCACTGAAAGCTCCTGTCTGCAGTAGAGTTGACTAGCTGCTCCCAGACATGATAACTGGAAATGTGGTATCTAGCAAGTATCTGTGCTGTTGCATTATAGTGAAAATAGCTCCTGTCACCACAGTAGGGAGTGCATCTATGACTTCCTCTAAAACGTCTATGAGATAAACATGGCTATGACAAATCCAGTCCTGTGATATCAGCTTGTCTTAGCGGGAAAAGATTTATTTAAAAAAGTGATCTATAAGGTGAAATTAATGTGCTCCTACACAGCTTGAATTTCAGCTCTGTTTTGTTTGCTTGCTAGATGAGGAGAAATGCCATTTTTTTGTTTCTGTGAGTAACACTATTGCAAAAACATTTAGGGACAGGCTTAGATGACCACGTTCTGGCAGGAATTCTCGCAGAAGCCAGACCACTGCGCCAGACTACCAGAAATTGGGGCTGCATATATTGTTCTCCACAGAACTCTTGACTTTCCTGCAAGCGCTATTGATAGGCATGTGAGCATCCATCCTTGGGGGAAGACTGAAGCAAAAACATTGACTTCCTTGCCTGATCTACCTGCATTTCTCAGAAGTGAAGGGATGGGGGGAGGCAAAAAGTTAGGAAATGTAGTTGTAAAATGAAAGGGAAATAGTGCGGTCCCTTGTTTTGGTAGAAGTCAATTTGTTTAAAGATCAAGTGCAAACACAGCGTGGACAGATGTGCTTTAAAACACCACCTACTTTTCACTGGAAGTTTTCAGTCTTGTGGGGGTTCTGTGTTTACCCAGCTTATTTACTGCTTTGAATGAGTAATTGCATGTTTAAAAAAAGAAAATGGCTTCATTTAAACTAAAATTTTACCTCTGTGTCAAAAAGCCTGTGAGCAAACTGGGTGGATCTGGCTCTTCTCTTTGCCCACCACCGGGCTCCCATGTTGAGCGAGCGTTTCGGAGCTCCTTCCCCTGACAAATGGGAACTTCTTTCCCTGCTACCCCCAAGGCCCCTGATGACAAAGTCAACCTCTTTTCTGTTGCCGCATCTTTATTTCCAAAGGGAGACTGGGAGAAGTTGTCAGTGGAGAAGCTGCTGAAATGCTTCCTGTGGTCCATGGTGCCTTTTTTGGCTCTTGTAGTGAAAGATGTGTCACGCTTGAGCGTTTCAGGGAGAAAGGTGGGGAGGGGAGGAAGGAAGTGGAAAGGGCACCCGCTCCCAGTCTTTCGAGCCACGAGATGATTTTGAAAATGCTTTATTCGCTTAGCGGGTGTTGGAGTTAAAAAATGAAAATTGCTTTTGCAGCAAAGTGCACCATAAGGTCTGCAGGGACTGATTAGCACAATGGCTCTGTGTGTCCTATATAGTAAATGCTGCTTCAGTGGTTACTGTAAGATATGAAGGTGACAGAAGTGAAGAGTTGCTCTCTGAACCCTGTGGTTCACAGTTACCAGTATATTAAAAGATATAGGAGCTCTGGTTTTACTTAATTGACAAAGACAGCGATCCATCGATTGGACAGTTTAATGCAGAGGTTTTTGAACGGCTTATAACTTCATGAGGCATTTTTGTGCAGCTGTCTCATAGGAAGCTTTATTTTCCCTTGATAAGATGTATTTAGTCAAAACTGTCTGAATGATAGCCTGCTTTGATCCTTGCCATGCATGGCCGAGAGGGAGGGGAAGGGGTTAATTTTGAACGGGCTGGAGAGGAGCAGAGGCAGCAGGGCTCTAGATTTGGATGCAAGTTGCTGCATCTGTTAGGGATAGGGTCGGCACTGGTCTTCAGAGGCTGGTTTAATTCACTGTGGTACTGAGAGCAAGCCTTCAGCCCATGCACACCGTGATAATCCCAAATCAGGGCCAGAGTATTGTGATCAGCTTCTTTGAGGAGATCAGAATTACCCTTTTGGCATCTGGTGACTTGAGTCTGTTTGTTTCTGTGGCGTTTTTTGGTTTTGGTGTGTGTTTGTTTGTTTGGGGTTTTTTTTGTACGATGGTTGTTTTAGAGCTGCCTCAAGTATACCTTTTGACTTAGATGTGAATTTTGTACTCAAATAGAGGCTTTATTCATGCATTTTCTGTGAACAGTTTATCATCATCTTTGGTAACACAAACTTGATTTCACTTGTGATCGTAAAGCAAGAGCTATATAAGAAGTACCTAGGAGAAGAAACATCTGCTTTAAAGTACTCATGTTTCAGTTTAAGTTGGGAAATAGAGGAGGGCTTTTAACTGGCTAAAGAGCAAAGCTGTAGAATGGTTTCCTGTTAGGAGCGCTGGGAAGAGGAGTCCTGGCAGGTTTCCATGTGAGCTAGAAAAACGTGAGGCAGGTTCTGTAGCCTGATGACAGGTTGTGCCAGCAACTTGCCCAGAGGACTTCAGGGCCTTCAGTCCTATTCGAACCAACTACTCAGAGCTGGGAAAGGTAACTTTTGGTTTTACGCAAATTCACACGAATGCAACTTATTTTTGATGCAAGTTACCCAAGGTCCGAATGTCTCAGGTGGCCTAAGAAGCCTCTTCTCCTCCATCGTCCTCTCCCATAGAAGCACAGAAGGCCTGAGCAGGCACAGCAAGGAAGAGGAGCCAAATCTCAGCCGTGAAGTGCCATCGATGGCCCACAGAGCCTCCGAGAGATGTCACTTCAGGAGAAGTGCTTGGTTAGGCACTCTGTATGCCAGAGAGATTCATGTCCACCCGCTTTTGTCTGCAGGCTGGCAGATGAAAAGGGGCCTTCTGTGCATGCAGCGAGATCATGTACATCTGAGAAAACTGAACAGCCGTGGATCATTTCCCTGAGCAGCCCTGGGTTAGGGCAAAGCCTGCTTGCAGAAGAAGAAAATGAGTCCCCTAAATGGGTTTGATATTATTAGCAAAGAGGGCATTGGAACATACACGCAGAAGAAAAAAAGATCTTGGCTGGACGCACTATCTTAATTGTAGTGCTTCCTGGCTTGATTTTAGCAAAATGTCTTTTTCAGTGGGGAACATCTATTAACACATGCATAAAAACAGAGACAGGAATGATAAAATACAAAGCAAATATGTGCATTTCTGTATTGTAAAAAGCGCTACTACTGCTTATTTACCATCTGTGTCTGTGTAGTGGGCTCCATGTTTACAGTCTGCTTCTTGCAGATTTTACTGACGTAGAGGCAAGCAGCCTCTGCTCAGGAATAGATTTTCTTACATTTTCCAGGTCACAAAAACAATGACCCAATATATGTTAAAAATAACAAAAACCTGTACGGGGTAAAATGATGGTATAAGTAAAATGATGTCTGGAGCATGCTGAAATTGGTAAATGGCCATCAAGAGACTCATCTTTCAATTTTCTTCCTCTTGTGTTCTAGTGGGCTACATGGTGGGTGCCTGTTCCACCAAGCTAATGAGGCCAGTGCTGCCACCTTTGGCAAAATCCTTGGTTTGTGCTTGGTTGGCTATTTGTGTGTCAAAAGTAAAGCTCAGTGTTAAATGCTTAAGGTTTTGCTACGGTGGGGTTGGGGTGTGGAAGGATGTAAAAGGTAAATAACTATTTGAGAAGATATGGCTCTTTCCTTTTGACTTTAGTAAGACTGAATGAAGCGCGGCAGAAAATTCTTGTCTGGGACTGGAGTTACCAAAACCAGCTGATCTTGGTACTGAGTTCTTGCTGATTTATCCAGGCTAAATAATTGCCTCTTGTTTTCAAGAGTTTGCATTTGCCTGCAGATGCAGAAAAGGGAGGGAGTGACTTCATTTAAACGGACCTTTTGTTTTAAATGATATGTAGAGAGCCTTCCTTGTTGTTCACTCCTTTAATCAGGC
Organism: Rynchops niger; assembly: GCA_013400035.1. Lineage (NCBI taxonomy): Eukaryota > Metazoa > Chordata > Aves > Charadriiformes > Laridae > Rynchops > Rynchops niger. The sequence continues at coordinate 293,979 of VXBH01007182.1, forward strand.
AACTTTTTTTTAATCTTACTTTGACATTTGTGTTGGAATTAACATGATTGGCAGCAGAATCCAATAAATGAGAATTTCAAAGGTGTTTCTGTGCTGCTAAATGAATCTTTGCCTGCAGTTTGACTTGGCAGCACTTGTAGAGTTCTGCATCAGCTGGATTTTATTGTGTGGGGAGATGGATAATCAAAAAGGGAATCGCACGTGCCTGCAAATTAAACATTTTGTTCAGAGTGCTCGCTTGCGGCTGAACAGCAGTGTAATGTAGGGAGAGGAGGCGGGGGCACTCGAGCCCAGTGCGCCGAGTGCTAAATGCCTCGTCGTACAAAAGCACAATGGCAAATGTTCAACAATGCAGTTGTGTCAAAACAAATCAGATCATGAGCAGCACTGGCTTGCTTTGCTGTATTTGCAGGGAAGTTTTTATCATCCCTGCCTCGTGATTAGTGCTGCTGATAAGTGTAGGGGGAGTTACTGTATACAGTTATTGTGTGCTTTAATACCTATTTGAATATTAATTTCCTAGCAGAGATGTTTTTAACATTTAGCCCTTTGCAAGTGTTCCAGAATAAGTTGTGATAACTTCTGCACAAATGCTTGTCACTGATTTAATCGTGCCAGTGTATGCTTTTTTTTCCCTGCCTGTTGCGTTCAGAAGGCATTGCACTGCGTAGAGAAGAGATGCATCCAGAAGTGGACATGACCTCTCTTGTGTTGGGCAAGGGAGCTTCAAAATCAATGTGTCATACTCTGCTTCTTGGATACAGAGCCAGTCCTACTGAAGCATGTGATGCTAACTTGTCTGAATATTGATAATATGTTGGGAGAAGTCCTCCTCCCACTCCCCTACCTCGATGGACCTACTGATCTTTTTTGTTGTGATTCTGTAATTTATAGACCCTGGTCTTGTCATTAAAGAAAATTATCTACTGAGCAAGCTGATTTTCAGTGTATCTTTTTAATACTATGAAGGAGCGGAAACAACATAAAGCAGAAGTGTTTTTCAATTGTGTGTGATGGGACATGGCATGAGCGCCGTAGCTACCAAGTTGTTTTTGCTTTTGATGTATGGAGAATGTAGGGCTCTTTGTGGGGATGAGGGGAGTCTGCCTGTGCACGTTTGTGGGAGTCAGGCACTTGATTTCTGTTTGTTTTGATTAAAAAAAAAAAAAAAAAAGGCAGGTAGTATTAATGCAAAGCAATATAATTCAGTTTTCCTGTTCATATCTTGTGTGTGGGCAAGCTTCACCTGGTGTTTGCTGCTAGTGTGTTCCCTAGATGCGTGTTTGCCTGAGGGTGCTGAGCTGGGCTTCTCCCAAAGCCAAAAGTGGGGTTCAGCAGCTCCCCACGAGGGGGAATGGCACCTCCCCTGCTGCGACTGCGCACACGCTGCCTGTTTGCTGGGTGCTCTTCTTACCCATAGAAAAGCTGGTGCTATGAAAACATGAGATCTCTCAGGTTGTTGGCGTTAGCAAATACTGTGGGAGCGTTGTTGGAAGTGCTGATGTGTTGTGGGATTTCTGGAGGAAGTTTTGTGGCTATTTCTGAAGGGTACATCAGAATATTCCATAGTTCTGCTTTGTCCGCATTCCTCATGACAGCTACTCTTGTAAAAAGAATTGTATGTTTTAAGGTAGTTTTGAGGTTTTGGACTTCATTTTCTGGAACTTCTGCTTCTTAGTAAAATGGCTAATTATTAATAAAACTAAGGAATTAACACAATGATTGCAATACTATGTCTCCATGAAGAGCTCCAGGGCTTCAGAAATTTGAATATCTTAGGTAGGAGGTGTTTGGCTGAATTGCGATTCCTGAAAACAAACAACATTTAAATTTTATTAAAGGGCTCCAATCTTCCTTGCTGCTGTCATATCTGGAACACTGCCTTCCAGGAAAATGCCAATAGTTGTTGTTGCAGCCTCCCTTGGGATGGGACAAGAATGGATGACTCACTCTTTCGGTCGTTTAAGCCTGCAGTGGTCTGTCTGTAACCAGAATTTTTTGCTTTATTTCTGGAAGGCAGCACTTCTTATCCTAAAGATACAACATTTGCAATTACCTTTCAGAATAACTTGGCGCTTTTCTGTGTGGCAGGTAGATCTGGAAATGCCCCAGAGCGTGTTGCCCCACAAACTTTGGATCTAGAAGATTGAGGGAGAGACCTTTGCGTGTTGAAAACCGTCTTCCCTTGCTGCTGTACCACCATGCCTGCTTTGGGACGGGGCGAGGAGATTTGTGCTGCTCAAGTGCATGAGGGCTTGGCTGTGCAATGTAGTAGGTGCTTTAAGGCAATTGCCAGTTGAGACCTGTGCGAGGTCTTGCCTCCTGTTGGGTGCTCCAAGAGGTGTTGCTGGGACAAAAGCAGGGTGCTGCCACATCCCCTTTGCTCTTCATGTGGACATACTGCCTTCCTGGGGGCTCCCCTGCTAGGGGGAAAGAACTGTGTGAGGAATTAATGGGGTTGGTCCCACAACATTCACTGAACAGTTTGAAGGAGGGATGATGAATCAATAAATCACGCCGGGACAGGTTTTTTGCATCATTCTGTTTATTGAGAGGATGGAGGATAGGTAGTGGAACAAAGACACTCCACAAACCTCATAAAAAGAGCATTAGGGTTGTGGTGGTAAGCATTTGGAAAATATTTAAGGAAGTGGATTGATGACAGAGCTTTAATTTTTTATTTTTTCAAATGCAATGTGAGGTGGTCTTCAACTGCATGATTCTTTTTGCTTGAGAGATTTCTTTCGTGGGCAGGCTCTGATTCAGCAAGGCATTTAAAGTTATTGGCAAACCCACTGAGTAGACATCAGTGTATGCATGTATCTGCTTAAATAGGTACACGAACATCCAGCCTGGCCAGCATGTCAAGGGAGGTGATTCTTCCCCTTTTCTCCGCTTTGGTGAGACCCCGCCTGGAGTACTGCGTCCGGCTTTGGAGAGAGTCCAGAGGAGAGACACAAAGATGACGAGACGGCTGGAGCCACCTATCCTGTGAAGACAGACTGAGAGAGTTGGGGGTGTTCAGCCTGGGGAAGAGAAGGTCCTGGGGAGGCCTTATAGTGGCCTTGCAATATCTGAAGGGGGCCTACAGGAAAGCTGGAGAGGACTTGTTACAAGGGCATGTAGTGATAGGATGAGGAGTAATGGCTTCAAACTGAAAGAGGGGAGATTTAGATGAAATCTGAGGAAGAAATTCTTTGCTGTGAGGGCGGTGAGCCCCTGGCCCAGGCTGCCCAGAGGAGCTGTGGCTGCCCCATCCCTGGAGGGGTTCAAGGCCGGGTTGGACGGGGCTTGGAGCAACCTGGGCTGGTGGGAGGTGTCCCTGCCCAGGGCAGGGTGTGGCACTGGGTGATCTTTAAGGTCCCTTCCAACCCAAACCTTCCTATGATCCTGGTGATGCATTGCATGCGTACACAGAGTCTGTAATGGAGAGCACTGTTATAAGGGTTGTGGTTCCCCATTTATTTACCTGTGCCGTTTAGACACACACACACGCACTCACTCTTCCATTCTTCCATCAAATGTTTTGAAATAATCAGTCTTAATCCTTCACTGAGCCCAGACCGGAGGCATCTCCTGAGTGTTACCAGGAAGGCTTGATCAGGTTACCTGGGGCCTGGTTTTGGTGGCGCTTCGCCATGACAAGTACACTTTACAATGGGTAACACAAAATAACAGAACACATGCCATGGATTACTTTCAATAATATAGTTTCATTCAAAAGAATAAAAATCACATCCCAGCACTATTCTAGCTAATGTTTTAATCAGATGTGATGCAAGGGGACTGAACACTGTTTTTCTTACTGCCTTTTTTTGTTTAAACTTGCAACAAAAACCTAAATGACAAGCAGCAAAATATAAACTGAAGCTGTGTAGCTTACTGTGTATCCAAACAAGCAAGAAAAACAGTCTCAAGGAAAGCCATAGGTTTGAAATGTGAATTTTCCAAATCATAAATAATATATTTAGTCTGGATACTCTGATCAGGAGTTTCAGCTGTAATGGGTCTGCTGGGCTGAGCTGATGGGCAGAATTGAACAGATTAAACATGTAAACAACATGAGCTGCAAAGAGGATTTCATCTTTTCAGTGGTGGGGGAAGGGACCTTCATCAAATGTGTAAAATTTCTTTAATAAGTAGACCTGGCAGGGAAATGCATGGAGTTCCAGCAGGGATAATTGGTGCTTCAACTTACTGAAGAACAACCAGCGAACCAAAAGATTTTTGTTTACCTAATTCCTTCAGGACTTGGACAAGGGAATGTCATTGCCTTCGTGCCAACTAAGGGCACATACAGAGAAAAAACAAAAGAAAGGCTGGGTTATGTCTAGAATTATTTTTTTTTTCATGGTTCAGGGACTGCCTTCTACAGATTTTTTTTTTTGTGCTGAGTCCAACCAGCTCAGTGTCCCATTGCAGACAGGAATCAGCCCTGGATCCTTTTGGATGCTCCCCAGAAGCTGGTGTTTAGCCCAAATGCCCTTTTTCCCCACTACATTAGCCCAAACTGCATGTAAGCACATATTTACCTCTGGCACCTGCCACACCCAGTGGTATCCAGTTGAACTGGTATTTGTAGATCAGAGCTTTGAATTGCTCACTCTGCTCTCTTGCTCATTTTTAATATGCAAACCTTCACGGGGATTAGTCAAGATGGGCAGAGCTGCCCTCTGAGGTCCCCCTCTTTGGATGCTGCAGTTCAACGTAGGGAAAGAGCAGTTCCCACTGTCCCATAGTGAGCCACCACTTCTACTCCTGGGGGGTGCAGGCCAAGGGTGACTTCCTCAGAGTAAAACCCGCGTATCAGTTGTGTCCTGTTTTGTGTTTGGATACAGGATTTAGGAGGTCATGTGTTACTGGTCACAAGTTATTTTTCACCTGAGGATGTGCTTTGCTGGAATGTGCGAATACATGTAAGTCCCACCTTCTTTCAGTGTGTCTTTGGCTGTAGTTGCTGGTTTTATTGATCTCCCTTTGGATGAAAGCTGTCTTGGAGCCTCCCGTCACTGGGAGGAGGCTACTGGAAGAAATGAAGTTGAGTGTGCCTGATTTTCAAGGCTAACCATGCTACAGCCCTGGTGCAAGGCACAACCAAACTTCCCTCTCCACTCCGTCACAATACGTTCTGGGAGACCTCAACACAAAGGCTCATACAGCAGTGAAGAACTGTAGCACTTCACTCTGCTGCTGCAGCTGGGCTGGCGGGCACTCATGAAGAGCAATCAGTGACGAAATTTCTGAGCTCTTGTATGAGGAGTAGGAGGTAAGAGAGCCTTCAAGGGGCCGAGCTGAGCTGTATTTGGGATATTAATACTAGCAGCCTGACCTGGGAAGCAAGCAGGAGCGCGGCTTTCTCTCCAGCCCCTGCAGATGCTGCACAAAGGCTGTTTGCTGTGCGGAGGGTGATAGACTAGACCTCAGATTTAAAGGCAATTTAGAGCTCCATTGACTTGTAAGATAAAATGGTGATTTGAGTTTATTTCGTTCCTTCCATGACTAAGGGATGGTGAGCCAGTGCAGGGGAAATAAGAACTGCCTTAACCCAACCTCAGTCTTTACCCAAAGCTTAAAGATGAGCCAGGCCTTTGCTGTGTCTAAGGAAAACATCCCTCTTCAAATGCAGCCAGGCAACGCCTATAGGGCAGGAGGCTTTAACCTGCACCAAAAGGTATGGGTTGGGATGCCTGAAGGGGGGGGGATGGAAGTTTGCTGAAGAGAGTTTGCTCCAGACTTGAAATGCAGTTGTAGGAGCAAGAAAATAGGTGAAAAATTGCAGATACTTTGAAAAAGCTTTATGTTGTACTCTGTTTCCCTTGCTGTGGAGTTGGGAGAACTCAGCTTCTTTCCTACCTGTGGTGTCACTGTATTTATATATTTATTTTCTTTCTCAGGGCAAATAAAAGTAAACCTCAGCAGTGACTCCAGAAATCCTGTGTTGTTGAATCAATAGTATCTCTGCTCTCCTAAAAATATGAACAGCTTGATTTTTTTAAAAGTGAGATGTTCAAAAGCCAGGCAGTCCTGCGTTTCTTGGAGCTGCACAACAGGGACTCTGAGCAGCACGCGGTCACACTTAATTAGACAGCCTGGGGCTGGGATGGCTAAATGCCGCCTCCGCTGAACCTGAGCGCGGTGGGTATGAACCTCACCAGAAGTCTCGTCTGCTTTTATCCACCCTGGCAATGGTATGGAAGGGGATTGTCGTAAATGTCGCAGGGCTGTTTCTTGTGAGCTGGCTTGCAAGATCCCACGTCAACTTTTTTCTGCACCAGAGATGTAATGACTTGGGACTTAGTTTGCCACCAAGTTCTCTTGCATGGTAGATTAACCTGGATTTGTGCACTGGTGTCTCTGGATGGGCACAGTGCTGTGTAACCTTTGCTTTTGTCAGTTGTGTAGGCTTGTGCTTTAGGTCATTTATCTTGATAATGAGTTCTGTTTCACACCTCTTCAGACAAGCACAAATGTGGAAACAAATACCATTAGGGAAGGGAGAAGGATCTGGAGGTGGAAGTCTCCAACAGACAAATTGGGTTTTTTACCTCTGGCAGTACGTGGAGGTCTTTCATTTAAACAGCTAGCAAGCAGCTGATGTCCTCGCTACCAAGGAGGAGATGCGTCTTGTCCTTCTGCTCTTTCAGAGAATGCCAGGTGTCCATTGCTAGCCCAAAGTCTGTGAAACACGTGGGAAGGGTAGAGCTGTTCTTTACAAAAGCACGTCTGTTGCGTGAGTTGTGCCCGAGATGGGGACTTGAGAGCGGAGGAGTCTTTTTCTCCTTACAGTTACAGCCTCAGTTGTTCAGTTTAAAGCAATGTGGGCATTGTCTTTTAGGGTTGTTTCTTTTTTTTTTTTTTAAGCTTGGAGCATTTTAGAAACCCAAGTCTGAAAAAAGAAAACTCTTCTGCGTAAAGTGTTTTAGTCTATAACCAGAAAGTGCTGCAAATTGAAAGGCTTGAGATTTTTTTGGTGAAATGAAGCAGATTGCTGCAGAGCATTTCCAGAGGACAGCTGCTGTTCCTGGTTTTCAGAGAAATTTTGTGGGGGAAGAGGGTGGCAATAAGGGCTGGAGCAAAGCCCTTGTTTACTTGTGGTACATGCTTTCCTTTTCTCTTTCAAAAGCTGCACCAGAAGCATACATGAGGATAGGAGCCACTAGGATGAAGCTTGGCAGAGTGCCGGTTGTGGCTGCCGGCCCCTCTCCCAGGAGAGGTGGGGGGATTTGTCCCCTCGGAGATGCCTCCCTTGGGAGGGTGCTTAGATCAGGGCTCCCATGCAGTGTGTGAAACACTTCTGCCAGCGCCGGGCTCTGAGGTGGGTCTCTAGGAAACCTGCATTATTACTCTGCTTTTATCGTGCTCTTTGAAGCATTCATTGATTTATTTATTTTTATGGCAGAAGACTCCTGTTGCATTGTCTCTGTTGGACTGTGGTGCAGGTTTCGGTGCTAATGTGCCTGATGTGGCAGATTTTTGTTCAAGGGACTAATCCCTTCATATCAGGGTCTTGCTTACAGCCCGTTAGTCCCATAGTTAGATGTAAAGCTCTTTGAGGAAGGACTTTATATATATATCTATATGTGTGTGTCTGAATGGGGTGTACCTGATACAAAAGAGCCATGATCTGGCATGGAGTGTGTAGCTGTTACTGCAATGGAAATAGCTCCTCCTTTCCCCATTTGCATGAGCAGAGACATGTGTGACTAGGAAGTTATGCAGGAGGGGCCTGAACTTGCCTTGCATCTTGGGCACCAAGTGCCTATCCCTGGCATGTTTAAGTATTCCAGTTTACAATGGATGAAGAGAGCGCTGCTGGTTGCAAGTGGCTGAGGATCAGCCCCAGCACTTGCTTACAGCACGGCGCTGGTGTCAGCGTGGAAGCTGGAGAGACAGATCTGGTACTTTGGGAAAGCTGCAAAGCCTTTCTGGGCCTCCGCTCCCCGAAGAAGCAGCCGCCCTGTGCTGTGCTGGAGGGCATGGTTTGGCAGCGCTTTAAGGACTGAGCTGTTGAGCCGCACTGGGAATGGAGGCTTAGGAGCGATGGGAAGAGGGGTGGGTCCTGCGCGAAAGTGGACTGAATTCTCTGTGACCTGGCTGGTGTTGCAGCTGCTGGAAACACTAGAGATGTGGGCAGTTCAGAGATACGCATTTGTTATGGATGTTTCATCACCCTGAATACACTAGGTTACCAGACAAAACTGGGCCTTTTGATGAGAAAATAGGCTCCTGATATATCATTATATTTTATCGACTCTTCTCAGTGTTGAGCACTCGGGCTCCATTTCTGCCAGCGTGCTGGTTGTAGTTTGCAAAAAGTCTCCTCTCCACGCAAAGTAGGACAGCAGATTCTGGGAGATCCTTGGGTTTAAGAAGCTTTGCTCTTCTCTGTTCAAGCAGTTTGGCCAAGCTAGTTTTCCTTATGCTTTTTGCAGTCTTCCAGGCAGTGACATGGAAGAAGAAAAAAATAATTACACCTTAAAAGCACAGAACTGTGAACGTAAATGTCAAAGCACTGACACCCTTTGTACCTCAAACTCAGTAGTTTCAAGCTGAGGCTGTTTTTTTTGGGGTTGTTTTTTTTGGTTTTTGTTTGGGTTTGTTTTTTTAAAAAAAACAAACCCCAAAAGAACAAACCAGCACATTGTCAGGGTAGGGATACTATATATTCTGAAAGAATTTCCAGGGCTCAAGCATAGCTATTAAGCTGCCTCTTTTTAAACGAGCCATTTCAGGATGATAATCTCTCCCTATCAGATCATGATTTTGAGCAATTGGTGTCTCTGATACTAGCTTTAACCTCTCCTGTGTACGCTCATTAAGATGGAGAAAACATACGTGGGGGAAACCACACAGTCCTCATCTTTCAGCGAGGAGTCCTTCCTCTTTAGCAAGAGAAATGGCTTAAACAACTTAACACTCAGTAGTGTGTTGTGGTTTCTCCTGTGGGCGCGCCACAGAATAAAAGAGGTTGCGGATTCATGAAAAGTCAGTGTCATGTGCCACACAGCCGTGTCCTCGGCTGGCTCCGATACTGTCACCTGCAGGCTTTGGTTTGGGCTGTTGATCCTTCAGCAGAGGGGACTGAGCCAGCAAAAGCTGGCAGAGCAGAGCAGGTGAGGGAGAACGCAGCAAGGAGGAGCAAGATGCTTACTCGTACTGCTGTATGGGTGATTTCTAAGGAAAAAAAAAAAAAAAAAAACAACCCAAACAAAACCAAACCACTAAGAAAAAACACATAGGGCTTTTGTTTCCTTTGTGCAGTGATCTCTACAGGCAGACCCAGTGCTGCTGTTTGGATTTCACCCTAATCTGTACAACGTTGATCTAGACGTTTAATGAGTGGGTTGGTGTGAAATCAGGCTTCGAGCTCCCAGACAGTGGCTTAGTAAATACAATAAGCAGACACTCTACTAGCCTGGAGGGGTTGTTATGAATTTTTTATCGCTGATTTTTATGACATGTCATTCTGACAGCATTTGGATTTGTAGAAAGGAAAAAAAAAAAAAACCAAACCCAACCCCTTACTGTCCCAAGAAATCTCCATTTCAAAGGTTTACACACTGCAACAGCTACTACCTAATGGTTGGTGGGTAAGCCCCTGCATGATTGTGCAGGTGGGGGAGACAGGCACTTGAAAAAATCATCCCGATATTTATTCTGACAGGCAGATAGAGAGGTCTTGTGAGGCTGGTCAGAGGGTGTCAGGCTCGCTGAGGAGCTGCCTGGGAGCCCAGGGACAGGCATAACCCACTGAAACCCACATCAGTCTTCTAACTCTGCTTGTCAGCTGCTGCTTGGATTTTTGGCAGTGGTGTTTTTGCCATCCCTGTTACTTAATGATGCTCACAATGCCTCCCGGAATAGAAGGTGGACTGGTTCTGTATAGTTGCCCTATTAATTTGGTTTGAAAATCGGCATCTTGTTCTTAGTCTCTTGTAAAGACTAAAAACCCACCAGAAGACCGTAAAATTAAAAGCAGCCCCTTAAAGATAGTTGTGAAGACTTTTTTTCGTAGGAGTTCTGAAGGGAGTGGAGACTGTTTTCCAATTTTTATGATGAGATTACTTGCGCTACAGGGACACACAGTGCTGAGGGCTGTGCAAATACAGCCTCGGAGCACTTCTGCGCTCCGTAAACAAAAATTCCCTTTTGGCAAAGCAGGGAGAGGGGGAAGGGGGTGATTGTGGACAATGAGACCCTGTGCTGGCACGTGGGAAGGAGCCAACTGGGCTGCCCTGCTAGTGGCCATGATCTTGCAAGCTCCCTGCTTGCAGCCCTCCCCTGGAGTCCTGCCCTGTCCCACAGGATGCTGGCGAGGCTTAGTGGGCTCCACATGCATTCAGTTATATGCCAAGCTGCCGTGGTCCCAGCTCCTCAGCATTTGTCAAAAGTGGGTGCAAAATGCCGAAAACTCCCTTTACATGGGCATAAACAGCTGCTCAAAGGAACAAAGCAATGCGGAGGCAGGTGCATAGCTCAAAAACACCCATACCCAGCTGTACAAGCAAAAACATCCTTATTCTCTGCTGCTCAACGCTGGCAAGTGGGAGCCGTGGGGCTGGGGCCACTCCTGACCGTTGCAGGAGAGCAGTCTGCTGCAGCACACGCAAACTGGAGAGACCTTGGCCTGCTATTAAAAACAGGTAATGGGCCGTGACGTCCACCAAATGAGGTCTTGTGATAGTCACAACAAATGCCATGTTTCAGGCAGATGAACATAATTCTGTCAGTGGGATTAAAAGGAAATGCTGCAAAATTACACAGATGGTTTTCAAGAAGTCATAAAAAGTTAATTTAAATGTTTTGTAGTTGGGGTCTTTTTTTTGTGGTGGTGGTTTTTTGGTGTGTGTTTGATTTTTACTTTTTTTTTTTTCTTTAGTGGTGTGTTATGTTGCCACACAGCACTGGGTGCATGGATTAAAAGGCTGGCTGGATTTTTAGGGAGGCAAGTTGAAGTAGGAAGGATGCTCTGGGACCTGCTATAAAGAGCTCAGGCAAGGTTTTTTGCTGCCTGGTCCTGTAGCTGTGCGTTTGCGGAAAAGGAGGATGCTCCTGTGTATACCTTTTAGTAAGGCCAGCTGAGAGGGAGAGGCACAAGTGTATAGCGTCAGAGGATGTGGGGATGGGACAGGCATGGCCACTAGGGCGCTCAGGGCAGAGAAGGAAAAAAAATTGCATTTTAAATTGTGTTTCTTTGATCCTTGACCAGCCAGTGCCATTTGATTTGTGCTGAGGAGCTGGCCAAGTACACAGAAGGTGGTGGTGTCTGGTTTGCCTAGCGGTCTGACTATGAAAAATTAGAGTAGTCTGAGGAAACCTAGGATGCATATGGGCTTCCTCATCCGAGTGCTTCAGCTCCAGCCCTTCTAGCTGAGCTGCAGGCCCTGGCTTTCAGCCTTCACAGCCAATTTGGTTCCTTGAAAATTGAGTGTGTCTCACGTTCACAGCGCAGATTTCAGCAGAGCAAATGTGCGATTTCCATTGTAAAGGTTCCCTTCTGACAAGGTGCGCTTGCTGCAGGGGTCTGTGCTAGAAATTAAATAAATACTCACTACTCTTTGCAGAGCAGGAATCTGAAAGTCCGTGTCTGGGTTTCTTCTTCGTTGCAGCTCCAAGCCCTGCAAAGGGCAAGTGATGGTTGGGAGTGATGGCACTGCCTGTGTATGGTGTTCGCATACCTGTCGGCTTAGCAAGTCAGGGGTGGGTTTTGGCAATCTGGCAAGATAAACGCAAAGAATTTGAAATATGATTTATTGCCTGTTTTAAAAATAACATGCAAGGACCCTAACTAAGATGCGAGCTCCTTGCGCAGGAGGAGATGGTCTTAATCCCAAATGCATTGCAGGCTAGTTGGAAGGCGAACCAAAAACCAGAGGCACAGAGTCCAGGCAATTTGCTCAACATCACAGGTAGAATTTTCCACCTCGGTGCTTGGATATCTTCACAGATGAAGTTTTTGGATTCTGGACACCTTGCAAATGTTGTCCCAAATCTGGGATCTTTACCCACTGTGCAAAGAGCCAATCTACACGCAGAGTCGAGATGTTTATTCCGTGTCTGCGCAGAATGGGTGCTAGGTGGAAGCTCCACAAAGCTAGCACACGTTGGCCTATACGTTGTAAGCGTTGATATTTTACAAAAACTAACTAATTGCTATACTGTACTTTTAATTGGCAGCTCATGATTTCACAATGAGCTCCTGTTGTCTACTTGTATTCTCGCTTCGAATTATGGATATAGTGCATTTGTACATTACTGTGAGTGCTCAGTGAGTAGCGCTCTCATCTAGGAGACCAGTAGTTTAAGATTTGGAGGTGTGGTTTTCACCTGGAGCTCAGTTCACCTAAAGGACACATACTTTTTTCTTTTCAACACCTTGTAACAACCAGCAACCTTGCAGTTTTATCAGAGTGCCCCAGTTTTCCCTAGTTAGGTTCCTTGTGTCTCTTTGCTATCTATGGGCTGATACAAAACACTCCTCATCTTTGATTGCCCAAGGTCTTTTCTACCACAGCAGCATATTATCTGCTTTGTGTTCATCACAAATGCTCACATGGTGGTTGGTGCCTCATAGCTGTGCTGAGGGGACAGGGCTGTTTCTGTGGAGGTTGCCAGCGTCCCATGGACTGTCCTGCCCTGCCCGTCCACCCCGTGTGCCTGGCTCGGGGGTTCAGCGTCCCTGAGACGTGCCAAACTTGTGTTCCCTCCCTCTCTGCGGTTAGTAGAGGCCCGAAGTGGAAAGATCTCATGGCTCCTGAGTCTTGCATAAAGAGCAAGGAGGAAGCTTTTTCTGCTGAATATCCAGTGCTGGCACATGTGAAATGCTGCTATTGATTTTATGAGAGCAGTTAATGTGTTGACTGTAAAGCAGGAAAGTTGGGAGAGCAACAGCATGGGAACAAGCTGTGTATGAAGAGGTTTAGACGAAGAGGGATGCAAAAAATCATCGCCTACGCTTGCTGAGCGGCAAAATGGAGCTATGACATGTGCTGTCTGTGTTGGCACCTCCTGGGTGGGTGGGGAAGGCAGGGCAGCGATGTCCTTTCCCAGCACAGCGAGGTGGGCCGCTACCGTGGGTTTTAGCGCAGTCACCTTCCCCTCGGGCACGTGTCCGTGGGCTGAGGTGGTTCAAACCTGCAGCACAGTCCGAACAGGGCCTGTGCACCAGCGTGCAGCTGGTACCTGTGTCTCATCCAGTGGTAAAGGATGCAAATAGAGACCAAACCTAAGTTCAAACAAAGCCAAAAAGAGGGCAAACAAATACTGAATGTGGTTGGAAGAGGTAGGCAGCCTCCCTCTAAGCTGCTCTATAAATGTCAAAATCTGAATCGGGGCAGAAGTATTGTTTCTGCAGATGACAAGTTACCAAGGAGGATGGGCTCCATCTCATTCCAGTGGGCAGTAAAGACCTCTGCTAACATGCTCCCGTGTTCATCTCCACAAAGGCGATGCCATGGGAAAGCTTAGTCTGGTCAATGAAACAGATGCAGAGCTCCATCTTTATTTAATGTTTTATGGTGACCTCCTCGTGCATGGTGATTTTCTCCAGTCTGTGAATTCGTGTGTGGTATTTTAGAGTTTACTTCTTGGGGGAGGGATTTTCGACTTTCAAGATCTGGGTGGGGAATTGTGTTTCAAAGACTGACGAAATGTTAGAGTGTTCAGCTCCTAGGGTGTTAGAGAGTTAATTTCTTCATTTAATGCTTATCTGACGTTGCTTTGCCTGTTGTACAGCTGTGGGAAACGCTGAAGAGATTTGCATCGGATTTGTTTGGCGCTGCCGTGTGGCTAGTAGGATCAGGTTTTAGCGGTTTTATCAGCCTGTCAGCGTGCATAATTTTCTCTCGGGGGAAATAAGTGATCCACTTGCCTTCCCTGCTTATTTCACATTTGACTTGATGCTCCAACTGACAAAAGATACCCTGAAGTCGTTTAATTGTGCTCCTTTAGAGATGGCAATGAAAAAAATCTGCTCACTGAAGACACTTCCTCAGCCTGTGGGCTAACTGGGGCTACCGGCAATTTGAAGTAAGCGTCCTTGTAAATGAGCCCCTGACCAGGTTTTGCATTTCTGTCTCGCTAGTCTGTCCTTACCTTTTAGGGATTTTGATCATCAAGACCAGATCTGAGGCACCAGATCTCAGTCATAGCTGTGCTTAAAGCAACTCTTTTTATCTCTCTAAAGCAAACTGTCCTAACTGTAAGCAAGTAAGGAGGATTAAGGCTAGTTAGTAATTTGTCTCTTACTCTTTAATGTGCTTGTAGCCCCACAGGGACACACACTGACTCTGGTGCCTCAGAGGCGGCAAGCAGCTGTATGAACAAGGCAGCTGGAAGGCTCAAGTGGGCCTTAGACAAGAAATAAATCCTTGCCCTCTGTTCAGGTACTCATCCAGGCTTCCCTCTGGCTTGGTAGCTTTGAAATCTCCTGCTCCAGCAGCTCTGCAGCAGTTCTGCTGGAAACTGTTGAAAGCTACAGCCAAACGCTGGGCAGAATGGCACTGTGTTTCAGAATTTCGTTCTTGAATATTTCCTGTGTTCATGATATACCTGGGGGATAAGCTTCAGATTTCCCATTGTAATTTTGTCAAATTTGCTTCCTATGAACTGCTTTGAGACAGAAATGGAAGACGTGGCTTTGTCAGACAACTTGCTTTGTGATCTGGGCTTGTTCCAGCCTCAGTCGGTAGGGGAAAAATGTAGCATGAAACCACCCTACTTGACTTAAGCACATGAAAATGTAAGATTGAACCATCCCCAGTACGAAGCAGCATCACGTCACATGCTGTGGCTCACAGGGCCATGGAAGATTTTCTCAGATAGTGTCTGTTGTGCAACCCTTCAAAAGCAGAACGCAGTGCAGGAAGAGCGTTCTCACCAAAATCTGGGGACCTTCATTGAATAAATGGCCTAATTAAGACTGAGGAGGACTTCAGTGCTCTTGAAACACTTATGAAGTGTGTTTTGTTAAGTAGGAATAGACTGAAATAATAAAAAAACCCTGGGATTTTCTTTTTTCCTTTTTCTTTCTCATGCTCAAACAACTGGCAAAATCAATGGTTTCATCTTTGCAGAAATTCAGGTGCCAGTGTAGTAGTCACAATCAAAACACTTCAAATGAAAAATTGCCGCATTTAATAGGGGCTTTTTAAACAGCTACCTGCTCAGTTTGAATGATTTGATTAGTATAAATTAGCTCTTTTTCTTTCAGTTTCTTTCACTATTGTGTTAGGTTTTATGCTCAACCTTCTATACATTCTTGTGTATTTAAGATCTTTAAAATGAATATATAGAATCTGTGTCTATTCTGGACAACTTGAGCAATTAGTTGTAATTTGTTGGCAAAGAGAAGGCAACTTTCCTATTTTCCTAGTGAGAACTGAGCTAACTGATTTCTGTGATGGTACGTAGAATCTGCACCCCTTAGAAGTAATGGCTGTCTGGAGACTCCTCCTCACTCGGATGCCCGCTGGTGGTGCCAGTTTGCTGTGCTTCAGTTGCATGGAGTAAGAACAGCTCTACTGGGTCACACCAAAGAATCCATCTAGCCTTTCTGCTCGTCTCCAGAGTGCCTAGAAGAGCGTGTGTGTGGATCAGGCAAGCATACACCCCATGTCCTGAAGGGTAGAATATATTGGGTTGTCCAAAAGAGTGGTATTTTCCTGAAAGGCAAACAGTGTCACGCTGCTGCTACTGGGGACAGACGTGAGCTGATGGGTTTCTGCAGTGGACTCTATAAGATGCAAGAAGCCAATGCCGTTAATGTAGGAGGACCCTGCCTCTGTTACAGCTATCCTTCATGGTCCCAAATCATGTTGGTCTTGGGTTTTTTTTATATTTCTTGATCCTTTAGAGCACTGAAGTTTAACTCGACCATCCTCTTTTTCAGTGATTGTGATCTTTTCTGTTTTACACCATAGAGCCTCAGCCTCTTGCGTAGCAATAGCTGAGCTGTGAGAACACTCAAACTGTTGCCAGGAAAGTTGAGTGCCGGTCAAAAGCTGCATAGAAGAAATTATTACAGATGCTGGGCACTTCATTCCACTGTTTTCAGCACTGGCTGATCCTGTTGTTTTCCCATGGCTTTTGAGAGGACTCTGTTCTAGCTAAGCTTTAATGGGGGTGGTGCTAGAGAGGCCGGGAGCCTGCAAATGGGAACTTAAACAGCTCAGATGGGCTAATGTATATTGAAGGAAGAACAGCTAACCGATAGTAATTATCTTGAAACAGCAATTAAGTTGTCTTGGTTCACTGTTGTGGGCCAGTGGTTTTTCAGATGTCAGAACAGGAGCTGGGCAGCCACGACCTCAGGTTGTGTCACTGTGATCATTTTTCCTCCCTTCATGCTGTCAACTTCCATTTCAGGCTGTGTCATGTTCAAGCAGGCAGGATGCCTAGTGAAGATCCTTGCCCACGTGCTTCGTTAGCCTCCTTTACAGATTGTGATTTTTTATTTATTTTTTTTTTTCTTTTTATCACATCCTCTTAATACCTCCTGTAGCACAATATGTCGTCTGGTTACTTGGCCACCTTTCTCCAATGCTGTCTTAGGCAATCCACTGCCTTAAAGTGTTTTGGGCTTCACCTGCTTTGATGGACAATTTTTAGTTCTTTACCTGTTTGCTTTCCTGTCATAGTTGATATTTTTAGGAGGTACAACTTTTTGATTGATCTGCAGTGGGTTATGAAGCTCTCCATGGGGTGAGTGGAGGAGGCACTGGTGGAGCATCCTTGAGGACACTGCGCTTGCCCTGACTAGTGTTACTATAGGGAATGTGCTTGTGGGTGCTTCACCCCTTGTAGCTATAGCTGCTTCTCCTTTTAAAACAAATACAGGCTTTGCCTGCATTGGAGAATGTGCACCAATTGCAGCTAATGGTGGGCAATTAGTTCGAATCCAGCAGAAGCTTTGCTGTCACAATTTGCAGCTTAACTTTTCTTGCCCTGTTCTGCTGCCAGCAGCTGTAACTGGGTCAGATGCTGGAGCACAGACGGGACCGCCATTCCCCGCATCCCGCTCGGCAAAGCCCCCGTGCTGCCGTCCAGCACGCCCTGAAGCAGCTGATGGCTGCTGAGCCCACACGGGGCTGGGACTGCGTGTTGCGCTAACCAGACGTACCCAGTGTGAATTGGTTTGATGACAACCCGAGAAGCAGGAGGGGAGAGGACGGACCACCTGGTCCAGTGTTTTTTATTTGCTCTCTCTGTTGTGTGAGATGGCACTGACAAAGAGGAGAAGGTGCCTGCCTCATTTTCTACCATGCTTCTGTGTAATTAGAGTCCATCCCTGTTCTGAAAAGTTTATGGTTTTATGTAGGGTAAGTGGGAGAGAAGGACAAATTGTTTCCATTTTTCCTCATGGGGGAACTATGAGACAGCAGTGTTTGACCTGCCCACATCACATTGCTGACATTTGGCACAGCTGAGTATTTTGAGCACAGATTTCTTGAATGTCAGGCCAGTGCCCTATAAACACAGGTTGCCTTTTGTTGTTTGCTGGGCACAACTGTATGGGAGAAGCAATAAAGGGGCTCTGTAGGCAGGACACTGAGGAATGCTTGCTCAATTTGCATATGAAAACATTTATCCTAATACTCAGAGCTTACATAGCTACCAGTGAGGGGTTTCCATGGGCCTGAAGTCTGGCAGAAAGAGGGTCGCACCACCCTCTTCAAATGAAATGCTTTAATTTTAATTAAGTCCACTACCTCCTGGGAAGTTGCAAGCTCCCAAATTTCTTAATTACCTACTATGCAGCTGAAGCTCAATTGTAATTTAGGGCTTGGAGATTTTTTTTTTTTCTTTCCTTTTTAATCGTAAACAGCAGCAGAGAAGGAGCGTGTACTGCAGTAGATGCACTGGCAGTGATAGATGAGCCAGTGCAGAGAGAGACAGAAATAACATGGCAGATTGGCTGTGGTTTTTAGCTGTCTAGGAACGAAGCAGAAGAGCGCTGCCCGCACACCATCTGGGTGAGACAGCGAGAGATGGCGAGCTTCACGTGAGCGCAGGAAGAGGAGGGTGCTTTTCACTTGTCGGAGATCAGAACTGACACTTCGATGTGTTCAGTGTGCCATCTACCCTGTCTAAATATTTATTTCGTGTGCTGTGCTCAGTCTAATGCAATCAGACTACAGTGTGGAGGGCTGCCATATTCTTTTAGGTCTGAATTTGTCTTGCAGTAACGGGCTCTACTGCCCCCAAACTGCTCATGCATATTGCAAGCGAGGAGAAAAGTTGGAGCACCAGCTCACGTTATAGCACCTCGCACGTTGCCTCTCTTATTGCTATCAATTAGACCTGACAGAGCTTGTTGTATGTACTACCTTAGGGTTTGTCATGCGGAGCTAGAGAGACACTAACCAAGTTACGTGCAAGCTTGATTCCCTTTATATTAGTAGGAAGATAAATTAGCTCGTATTTTCTCTTGAAATATAAAAATGTAAATCGGCTTTTGCTGATAGTAATTTATTTTAATATTTCCACTGAAAAATGAAAAGTAATGCACTCTGCATGTTTTCTGTGTATTCCGACTAGTTGAAGAACAGTGTGCTGTGACAAAATCAGCCCAAACAATCTCTCTGCTAAGCAGAAACCTGCTCCACTTGAGCATGCTATTGCACTAAGTTAAATTATCCAACGCGCATGCACTCCTCCTCCCATGCACACTATCCTGTGAGGGTAGGCTGGCTTAGGAGAATTTTGTGGGTGTGGGGTTTTTTTTTTGTGTGTGTGTGGTTTTTTGTTTTGTTTTTGTTTTTGTTTTTTTTTTTTTTTTTTTTTTGGTTTGGGTGTTTTTTTGTTTTTTTTTTTTTTTTTTTTTTTTTTTTTTTTTTTTTTTAAATCACTGGGGTCTCTTGGGAGGCCTTGGTGAGGTATGGGGTTGGATTTGTCGAGCCTAACACACCTACTGGTGCCTGTTGTCTGTGAAGCTCTTGGTAATAGACCTGTACAGAATTGGTTGCATAAACACATTTGCATAAGGTGCGTAAACCGTGTTTTTCTTGGAAGAAGAGTGCTTATTCTGCTCAGCTCAAGCATGATTGGGATAGTTAGGTTTGGTCCTTCATTCTTACAGACTTTTTTTTAAACAGGATGGTTAACTTGAACTCACCACCCTGCTATGGCTGTAGTCCAGACTAAAACTCTTTCAAATAAATAATATGGAGAACGATTTTCCAAACTTCTTGGTGTGGAAGAGCTAAATCATTGAGGAATGGGCTGTGTTGTTACTGCAGCATAGGGAAGGGAGAAGCTGAAATACAGTGAAGGTGTAGCTTGACCCCGTACAGGAAGTGCACTGTTAAAACAAGCCCTTTCCCTGCTCCCCACAGCTGATGTAGGTAGTTGCAGAGATTTGGAGCATCCATGGACAAATCTTATTTTTGTGTGTGGAGAAACTCAAAAGGTTAAAACAAGCTTCTGCTGCCTACTGGACACCTTAAGGTGTCCCAGATACTTGGTGAGTGCTAGTAAATGTGACACTGGGCCCCCAGGAGACCGTCAGTGACAGGGGAGGCCAGGCAAGATGTCTGAGAGTATGTAAAATGTCCCCGCATGCTGATATCTGTGCACCTGCATATCACCTGACCTTCCTAATCCACGTTGTCGCTGTGTCACAGAGCCGCCTGGTTGCACCCACATGCCCTGGGTGGATGGAGGAGCCCCCGTGGGCTCCCTGCCCAAGGTCTCTGTGGAGGCGTGCTTGTACGGTGCTTTCCCCTTGGCTTTGTTTTCTTGTATGTCATCTGTAAATGCCACAGGACAGAGGCATCTTTCTGCATGTAGATGCATACCTACCAAACGGCTCGCTTCTGCTGGCACCCTGGGACCAGGATGCCGCCCTGCTCTGCTCTCCTCCTGAGTGCCACTGTGTGGTAGGACTCTTCCACCTTCCTTTCTTCCCCTGGCGCAGGACTGGGCTCAGTCTGTGAGACTGAGACTCTCAGGCTGTGGGAGCTCAGGAATTACACTGAAACTGTGAAAGTATTCTGATTTAAAAAAAAAA
>VXBH01007182.1:314019-368224 GCA_013400035.1 Rynchops niger
AAAAAAAAGTAAAATTTGCTTCAATTGGGTTTTATAACCCATCCTTATGATCTGTCACAAGCATTTTATTTAATAATCTTAAAGAAACAATGATGGAGAAGAGATACTCTCCAGTTTTACAAGGGAATTACAAGAGTAATCCCTGAAAAAAATGGTTTGCATATGTGTACCTATAAATAAATTTTCATGATAATGTATAATTTATATATGACTACAAACATTCACTGCGGGATTTATAGTATTTTGTTAGTAACTGTGTTGAAGAAACTTTAAGTTGTGCTTACAGCTTAATGCCAGTTAAGTAAATATGCTTACAATTTAAAGGCACCATGAGCTGAATGAGAACTGGGGAGCTCAGCAGAGGGAGAGGGGGATGTCAGCTGTGAAAACGGTGTGTGTTTTGCTAGGGTGGATGCATTCGTGAGATGAGGGGCCCGGGGTGAAAGATTGCCCCCCTCGAGCACTGTGGTCTTACAACCAGCCCTTCCCAGGAAACTTTTTTAAGATGGCACATTTTTTGTTTTGTTTTGTTTTTAGTATTGGAGAATAACCACTTTACAATAGCAAGTCAGTGCCCACTGTGGGGTGGGGGCAGGTTACTGGGCAGGCTGAGACCCAGAGGCTCATCTGTTGCGGCACAACAGGGGGGCAGGCTTGACAAGCTGTACCTTCCTCCCTCGTCCTCTGGTGAGAATAAGGATAAGAGACAATGGAAGCAACAGTAATACTTAATTAAAAGATATGTTGTTGGTCCCCTGTGTATAATGTAATTAGCATTACTTTAAAGATGCATGGAAAAATACCTGCTCCTTTGGGCACCTGGTAAGCAGCTAAAGGACTTTGTGTGCAATGCCACCTCCTTTTTTTTTATGAAGTAGCTAAATGGAAAATAAGTGTGAAGCGGAGCAGGAAAGCTCGTTAGGTTGTATAGCACAGGTCTGTACAAATTGGGTTGTATTTGTCTGTGTTAAGAGTCAGGGGGCACTCTGTAGTCTTCTCCCCACATCAGCTGTCTTTGGATGATCTTTGGCCACACCAGGTTCTGTGACCATGGTGGCAAGGTGGATCCGAGAGTCCCCTGGGGGCTGGCCCTGTTCCAAAGTGAGCCAGCGCAACCCTCCGGCTGCTGCATCCTGCCTTGCCACAGTGCCTCTGGGACGGCAGGGCAAGATGCCCCAGCTCTTCCAGTCATCAGGAGATGGCATAGGAAACTTGCTGGGTGCTCTCCCTTATCTTCAGCAGATAAGCTAACGAGCAGGATCAAAGAGAGGGGATGGGGCTGCAAGAAAAGCAAGGGAGACTTGCACGCTGCTGCTGTATGGTCCTTAGGCTCTCAGTGTGTTTTCAACCTTCAAATGTATGAGTAGACCAAGTATACCACTGACAGATGAGGTCTTCTGCACAGACTTTATGGCTGCAAATTTATTTTACGTATCTTTGAGAAGTTTATGCAATTGTGTCATTGCATATGTCTTACAGAAGCCCTGAACTCCAGCAAACAAAACGCTCACCCTCTTCAGCTTTGTTAGTGGAGCCTTTTGTGTAGCTCTCAAAGGAAGGTATTCACTTTAATTGCAGATATTTTACCATTCCAACATCTTTGTATTATCTTTGCTTAGTTTAGCCCTCGGAGGTTGGTTGTAATTCTTCACTCTGTTTGTGTGAGAGGTATTAAAAAAAAAAAAACAGTGTTATTCCTAGCTCTGCACGAGATCTCCTTGTTTATGAAAACTGTACCAGCTTGAAACACAATTACCACAAATAATTGCCAAGAATATTTGCTTAAAAATCTAAACGTAACTTTCTGGTTATTGTTACCAATGCTTTTTACAAACTGAGATTGGCTATTTAAGGCTGAATATTATGTTCTTATACTTGGTAATCAGGCACTGAGACTGTGCCCTACAGTAAGATATTATTATCCTTAAGTGGCATTTTATTTAATCAAAGGAATGAGAGGACCAAGGTTCTGGTCCTTCAGGTGATGGGGACAAAGCGTTTGGGAGTCACTTCAGCTGTACCATCCTGCCGGGGAGGTGGACAAAAAAAATATGGCCAGAAACATCTGTCCTTTCTGACAAAGGAAAGGTAAGAAGATGCGGTCCTGTCATGTGGAACCTTCTTCAAGTTATTTCTCTGCTGCACCTGGTGCTGATGTGTTGCTCCATTAGTGCTATGGCCACCTTGTCCCTTTGCTGTGTGGTGGGTGAAACGTGGGCCCTCCTTTGGCAGTGCTTGTGCCGGGCTGCAGGAGTGCTGGTGCGTCAGCGTGAAGGACTAACGCTGCTTATCGCGTGCCACGTTGCAAAGTTGCTTTCGTTTCTTTTAGTTTACTTCTCTTCAAAAACTTAATGTCATGTATAAATAGACATTTTTCAGATTTTTATCAAAATAAGAAGTAAATTACTATAAGCAAGCAAAAATTTTGGCGTGTTGTTTTGGAAGAAAAATGTAGGGGTTTCATTGACAGTGATATACTTTTCCTCTTTCATCAAAATGCATCTCAGGGCTGCAGGGGTGGCGTGAGGATAAGAGATGGAAAGTATAGAAAGGGCTTCCCATTAAATCCACACCCTTGAGAAACAGAGGACATCACAAACGATGCTACTAATAACGGTGTGGGGTCATGCCTATTAAACCCAGCCGGTTGGATGAGAAACTAGCCTTAGCTGAGGATGTGGGGGGTGCGTCCCTGCTCTTTGCGGAGTTCCGATGTGAAAGGCTCTGCCGCGCAGCCCAGGCGCTCGCCTGCTGCCTTGTGTGCTTGGGAGATCAGCGAACGGCTGAATAATGCCGCACTGTGCTCTTTCACGGGTTTCTGGCAGGGAGTCAGCGTCTCAAAGAGTTCATGGCTTTAATCTCAATAGCATTTTGTTACTATTTTCCCCAATGGCTGGTATATGCTTTTATTTTTAGATAACGGGTGCTGGTGGGGCCATTTTTCCCACCACTCCCTTCCCTCAGGAAAACCTTTTGGCCCGTCAAAACTGCCATTAAAACCAGGGTTGACTATTTCCCATGAAAGGGAATTTACCCTCAGCTGTTATTGATGAGTGAAGTTGTCATTGGAAATTTGGGATTTTAGGGAGAATGCTGATGAAAGTCAAGGAGATTGGGAGAAATACTGACTGCCAGGGATGGTCAGGTTGCTTTGCTGCATGCCGGGGAATCTGGCTTCTATGGAAGGTGGTGGTTGCTTGTCCTGCCATTGCAGCTCCTGCTGCTTGAGGAAGGGGTTGGATGCTGCGATGATAGAAGTTTCTGTAACTTTAAACAAACATGAAGCAGAATAACTGCTCTTTTATTTTAAATTTACTTCCAAGATACCACATGTGAGCTCGCTTTTAAACTGTGCAAAATCATTGTGTAAGCCACTGCTTTGTCATCCCAAAGCATCAGATCTAATATTCAGATGCTGAGTATCTGCAGATTCCCCTAACTCCAGCTGGAGTTTATTTCCTCTTAAAATCAATGTTGTGATGTTTTGCGTTCCTAAAGCCCAAACTCCAGGAACTGTGTGATTTATGATAATTTCAGCTTTGATAAAAAGGAAATCAGAGAAACAGGAAAATGTAAACATTAAGTGTAGAAAACAAGCTAAGGTAAACTCCAGCTTTTATTTATATATATATATATCTGTGTGCATGTGTGTTTGACATAAATGATTTTGAGCAAGTCCATTCCATGATTTTTGGATGCCTGTGTGGTCAAATTAAAACTGTAACAAGCTCCCATTATAAAGTACACTGCAACTATTCACTGAAAAAGCTGTTTTCATGTCAGAAAATATATTTTCTTGTATGTCTATCTACAGATATTTCACTGAGTACAATTCCAGGACAGACGTTCTTTTTCTCTCACAAAATGTAGAGATGCAGCGGGATGTCCTTAAAAACAATTCCTTTTTTCCAACTAACTCAATTTACTCCAGAAAAGCATTACTTACTGTCAGAAATATGGCAGATCTTTAGATGCGTGCTTTTGGTCACTGAGGTAATTGAGAAAATGAGAGGATGATGCTATTTGACATGAAGTGCCCACTCGTGTGTGGGGCTGGGCGCCCCGTGCAGCCTTCGCGGAAGTCCCTGGGAAGGGAAGGGGCCGGGGTACCTTCAGGGCTGGACTCTACACACACAGTTCCTGCTGTGTTGTTTTTCAGAGTTCAATCACTTGAGTTGTTCTGTTTGGAACTGGAGGATCAGTTAACAAGTAATTTATTAACTGAATGGTTTTCTCCACTTTTAAGAACTTGCTCTATGCCTACGCACGTCTGGCCTCTGCCAGCTCCAAGGCATTTGTACATCTTTAAACACCTGAGTGGCTCCCAGAAATCAAGGGCACCACTCACATGCTTTGCGTGTTTACAGGGCCGAGACCTTAAAGAAAACTTGGTCTAAATAAGAAACAAGTATCTGAGGCTGCTGCTTCTGTGAATGATCCCGTTATATCGAGTAGGAGCTTTATATGAACATTACTGCAGGGTGAGGCTCTAAAAAGAGGGAGGAAAGAGTCAGACTGCTGTGCTCAAAAGTAGCATTTGATTTGGGATGACCTCACTTGTGGGCTCCCACCTTGGAGCTCCCCTGAGCATACAGAGAGCCAAACTTTCAGCCTCCCTAATGTGTATGACCCTAAGGACTGCAGGTCAGTAACTGCATCTGGAAGCGGTAGCTGAAAGAAAAAGGAGATGGGGAAGAAAAAGAAAGAAAGAAATGCCAGGAAGAAAGAGTGCAAAGGCTGGCAGGAGTAGATAGTTTTAGACAGAGATTGAAATAAGTGATGGACAGTTTTCCCTATTTTTATACAAGCTCTTCATCAGCGCAATAATGCGACTGGTGTGGCATGGCCTTTAGCTGGAGTGGGCTGGCAGGGAGCCACTGAACCTCACTTGTTTTTGCTTTGACAGCGCAATGTCAAAGGACACGGTGGCTCATCGCTGTAAATCTCGCTGCTATTTATCCTGCACCACCGTGCACAAGTCTTCAGGCAGAAGTCATCTTTCATAAGGAGTTTTTTATATACTGACCAATAATCCATAGGGTCTGAGCATGATCTCTTCCATCTCTAGTCAACATCAAAAGAAGGTCCCAGTGTGATGAATAGGGATTTTTCCTTCTGCTGCTGTGGTTAGGGGCATAGCGATGGGAAAGCAGAGCGCAGTTCAAAGATCTGCGTTACTGAAATTGCCTTGTAATGCTTTATTCATGTCTTCGATACTGCCTGACAGAAGGCAAATTTATTCGTTCTATTGCCTAGCTGTGATAGAGAGCGTAAGTCCTAGAGTAAGCAAGATAAGTAGTTTGCAGAGATGCTGTTAAAGCCTTTACCTGTAGTTTTTGGGCTGCGGAATGACAGAAATGACCCCAGAGGGTCCCTTTGGAGGTCACCAAGCTCAAGCTTCTGCTTCAGGGGAGCACCCAGCAATGGAGCAGGTTATTTTTGCTGGTTCAGGGAGCATTGCTGCACCCAGGGATGGGGTCCTTCTTCCTTTTGGGGAAGATAGATGTGGATGGCTGGTTGCCTCCTCTCCACCAGCACAGGGAGCCCCATAGACAGCTTGGTGGCCCCAGAAGCCCTCCAGCCCTTCTCTGTGGCGCTACTGCTCCACTGGTCACTGCATGGTGTTAGTTTGCAGCCCCAGGCAGAAATCGTCCCATTTCCTTATCAGACCCCACTAGGTTTCTGATGGGCAACGTCCTTGGGTTTGCCGGGGTCCCTCTAGTGTTTGGTTCAAGCTGCTTCTTAGGTTGTCACCTCCTGTGGTGTACTGGCACCCGCCGATTTGTGGAGGGTGTGCTCAGTGTCAGCACACGTGTCACTGATGATGGCCCTGCTATTGACCCAATTTCCTCCGTGTCCTTCACTGCTTGGAGATGGATGCCAGGAGGATGGGCTGCCAGGGGAGTCACCCAGTGCTCCCCATGCCCTCCCTTCCCTAAGGGTGGGGGCAGCATCAGCCCTTTCTCGCATGTCAGGGACCTCCCCTTAGTCACCAGTTTTTCACAGATGATTTCCCCATTTTCAGTTTTACAGGTTTGTATTTAGTCTTTTTTTGTTGTTGTTGAGTAGGTGATGTGGCACATACACAGAAGATATATTACAAGACGTAAGGTTTTACGTTATATCGGGAATGGAAGCAAGCAGATCTAGCTGTTGGCAGCAAGTATTAAAAATGAAGCAGGTTTAGAGAGGATTATTTCTGCCTTTTCATTTGGAGAAATAATCTCCATTTAAAAGTTAGTTACTAACATGCCCCATGACTATACATTCATCTTCACCCCTAATAATGGATTTTATCATTAATACGCATGAATTTTCCCTTATGTTATAATCCCATCAGCAGCAAATCTCCTTCTTTAAATGCAAGGTATTCAGCAGAACAGGGACTCTCGGAAACTTTGCTGTTGAGTAAGATGGCTCGAACATAGTGAAGCGAGTTTAAATTTTGTTATGCTATCTGATACAGCAGAAGTTGCCTTTTGCTGTATAATCTGTGTTTTCATATCTGCAGTGTAGATATGTGAATACCCTGTGTATACTTGGAGGTCGAGGTGGGGAAACTCAGCAGTTGGGGATTTGTTGGGTATGGGGAAGGCAGCGATGCAGGGGTGATGGGTAACAGGGCTTTGGGGACAAAAAGTAGACCACAGTCGAGCCAGAGACTCCTGGAAAGGAGAGCGCTCTCTTGCCCTTGATTTGGCTTATCTTGTAATTGCAAACATGTCCTTGGATTATCTGCATGCTCACCATGAGCTTCTCTTGAACCTCAGGGTCTTTTACAAGCACTACTGGAAAATTAAGTGCTTGCTGGGGTGGCACAAAAAGGTTACAGAAGCATCGTTCCTTCTGGTGTGGTGTGGCATGGCCAGCATTGGCCGCACAGGGCCAGCAGAGCTGCTGTCCTCTCCAGCTGGCAGGGACAGGCCTGAGAGAGGTCATGGTTTGTAAAGCCACAGGGAGGGTCCTTGGCTGGATGAGGAGGTTTCAGTGTGAACAGATATTTTGATGGATTTCTTTTTTTTTTTNGATGTATCATAGACATTTTGTGTTTTTAATGGAGTTTCTGTTTTCAGTATGAATTTTTCCTAGAAACCCCTCCTCGATCTGGGTTTGCCAGCCTTATTTTCATTTATGCTCAACTAAGGTATTTTTTAATAAATGCAAAATGATGCTAAAGATCACCTGCAGCTTTGGGGTGGTAGTTTTTTCCTTGATGTGACTCTCTTTCTCCCCCATGTTATAGTTTTCAGCAAGTCATTAAAATCAATTCAGGCTTCACTTATTGACACAACAGCCTGAAACTGCATTTCTTTTTCCTCTCTCGTCTGCCACTGTGGCATTTCTGGTGTTTGAACATTGAAGTGCAGCTGGTAGAATAGATAGAGCTCATGTGCCCACCCCGATGGGAAGCCGAGGAAAGCCCTGGGAGCAGGGCTCATCCCAAGCGATGCAGTGATACTGCTGTTCCTTATGGTTCCTAGCAGCTCAGACACAGCGTGTACTCAGGACCCATGGAAGGCTTCGCAGTCTCAATTGTGCTTCGTTAAGTGGTGACAGAGGGGAGGAGTAAATGCCAATTCAGAGAAATATCTCCTTTTTATTAGGGCCTGACCTTTCTGCCCCTGAATTAAGCCGAAGGGGGCCATGCAGAGCCAGGTACAAAGCTTATTCCCTCCTGCTTTGCCCACTGGGCAGGGAAATATTGCTGGCACGGGGCAGACATAGTAGCAAACACACTAGCCTGTGATAAAGCACAGGAGGTCACAATTTCCCAGAGTGTGTCACTTTCTACCTTAAAATTCTCTGGGTTGGAAGCGGAAGGGAAGAGCCCAGTCCTTTGCTTTCTATCCACCTTGTGCGTAGTGCGCAGGGGGAACCCCCCACCACCACTGCTTTGTTAATGGATTTGCATCTTATTCAAAGGCACGTGCAGATGGGCTATCCATCACTGCCACCTTTCATTACACCTCTCCGGCCAGCAGCGTGCTGGCCACGGTCACTGCCTTTCCCATCGCCCACTGCCACCGTTTAATTGGCCCCTCAGAGCTATTTGCCAGGTCGTGGAAGGCCAGCAAGATTTCCATGCTGATTTTGCCTTTTCTCTTTCTTATTATTCCCTGGGCAGAGGCTAACGTTTGGGTCTCTGTTCTCCCCTGTTTTTATGCCCTCTTGTGCTGAGCTAGCAATTTAAGGTCATTTTATTTTTATTTATACTTATGGCCTTGGCTTTATCAAGTTGCTCTCTGTTTTCGCCGACTAATGGCTTGGGTAGAAGCGTTGTCAGGTCTTACGGGAGCTTATTGTGTATTAGTTGCACAGCATGAATAACTGGATGTCTCATTTACTTCTTGCATACGGGTTCTGCTTTAAAGCCACCAATGCCTAAAGAGTGCGGTCAGGTGCAAAGCCGCTTCCAGACCTTCCTCACAGGTAGGCATCTGCTTCCCAGGCTCTGGGATTCAGGCAGCGTATGTGTGCTAGGACATAAATGAGAAGACATCGTGAGCCTGAACTGAGAATCATTTAAGTATCCGGTTGTACAGAAAGCTAATCGAAGAGGTGCTTTGGGGAACTTGTCCTACCAAAAGGTCCTCTTATAGTTCCTGTTGAGGGTCCTGGCCTGGGGGAGGAGAGGTGGTGGTAGTGAGGTTTTCTATTCGTACAGAATAACCCCCAGTATCTTGGGAATGAAAAAGAAAACTAAATCCCCTGCTAAATTATGAAAGCCTAAAGGTGTGCGCTGAAACTTTGATAGTGCCACAGGAGTTTGGGGCAGAGATTAGAGTTAGGGATTTACCAGGTCACGTAATGCGATGCTCCTTTTCAGTTGCTTGTGCCATGCTAATGCCTTTTAGTTTGTAGCATTCAAAATCCTTAAACATGCCTTACGGTGAGGGACCCAGACTTATAAATAGGCGAGCTGTGCTAAAGTCAGGTGGACTTGTGGCATTTTACACAATGGGGTCAAAATTGCACTCTCTGAGAGCATTTAGGAGAAAGTAAAAATAAACCTACTGAATATTTGGATAAACCTGTAGCTGTTCAAACTGGCAATGGCTTGATTATTTGCCTTTGTCTAGTTAAATGCTGGTTTGTTTTTTTTTTTTTTTTTTTTTCCTAAATGTTTTGCTACCAAATGACTGATCCCCAAGAGACTTACAGTAAAAATATACATATTT
Source organism: Rynchops niger (assembly GCA_013400035.1). Classification (NCBI taxonomy): domain Eukaryota; kingdom Metazoa; phylum Chordata; class Aves; order Charadriiformes; family Laridae; genus Rynchops; species Rynchops niger. Next base: position 323,199 of record VXBH01007182.1, read on the forward strand.
AATTTGGAAAAAGTCTTGCAGGGCGGAATGTATTTTTGCTGGTTTGCACAATAAAAGGGCAAACCACTTTTCATTCCTGCCTGATTTTTTTTTTTGAATTGGAGAAGGCAGCTTTCAAAGACAGAAAATTGTCATTTTGCCATGAAAGGCTGTTTTTGCTGACACAATTGGTAGTTTAGCGCAGCTCTAATTTCCTATTCTAAATATGTTGTAAGATTATAGGGTACATCCCAAGAAATATTCAGCATTTTTTCCCCTTTGAATTGCTTAAAAATTAAAAGAATGATTATGAATGTGGCGTAAGTCTATGCAAGATGTATTTTTTTTTTTCCTCTCCTTGACATTCAGTGTGTGCACTCTTGGGATGATGTTTTATTACAGGACGTTGATTCCAAAAGATATTTTAAGTACATTAGGAACGAACTGGAAAGTAAACGTAAGGCCGGAGTCTCAACTGGTGTAAATCAATGTCACTCTGTTGAAGTCAGTAAAGCCATGCCAGTTTATCCCAGCTGGAGATGTGCCTATGGATATTTTGTCCATTTGTCCATAGGGCAGAGCTGATTTTGACACCGTCGGTAAAATTTGTACGTATCTGAGAAAAAGAAGAGCTCAGTAATTTGAAATTGTAAGGAAACTCAAAAAGTTATTTAAATACTTGCATCTCCCACAGAAGGCAGAGATGAGGGCTATGTTAAAGAATAGCTTCTTTTTCCTTTTTCCCCATGTGTCTCTGAACTAATAGTGATTGTTCATAAGAAATCAAGATATCATCTAATGAATTGAATTACTGTGTATTTCCTCAGTGGTTTCCCAGCAATATTGAAATTTTACCAAGCGAGGGAGAGCACGACCCATTTGTAATTCAACTGTCCATCTGCTGGAGAGGGGGGATTGATTTGGGACTGTGCTGTCCCTGCTGCACTCCACAAACCCAGGATTACAGGCCCCAAAATTGGCCAAATCGAACCTTGTTAAATGATTGGAGCCCCTGCCCCATCTCTTCTGCAAGTGGGACTGTTCATTCCTTGCCTCGCCAGCTGGGTGGCTTCAATTTGTCTTTTCTGACTTGGTCTTTTTCTCGGCTCCTGCCCCCATACGCTGCGTTCGTGCTCACTCCTTACCCCAGGCAGCCCTTCTCCCCATGGCTGCGGGGTGTCTGCGCCCCCCGTGCTGCCGTGCTTATGGCCCGTGGGGAAGGAGCCTGTCTCTGGCAAAAAACGCTGTAAGGACTGACCCTCTCAGTAGTTTTTCAAATTGTAGTACATCTTTACAGGGGGCATAGGCTGGGCTGTACTCTATGGCCAGAGTTATGTATTTTTTTAAAACTTGAAATTGTATTGCTGATGTGGCAGTGACCTCTCCAGTCTCCCTCCTCCCCAGATTTAAGGACATATGCCAGAAAGATGCATGTGGTGCTAACTTATTTTTCAGTTTTTTATGAGCTGGTCATAAGAATTATTTTTACAGACGCAAAACACTTTTGTTTTTTTTTGTTTTTTTTTGTTTTTTTTTTTTTTCCTAAATCTCATTCATGCAAATGGCGAATCTGTTTTGGTATTTCCACTGTCACCCTTTCACAGGAAGAAAAACGAGGCAGACGTCCAGCAAGGGAGGCAGGGGCCTGAGTGATGCTATTGGATTCACTCTTACAAGAGGAAATGTAGAGCAGTCGTAGAGTCAAGGCAGAGGTACTACCCCATCCATAATACCTCTGTCACCATGGCATTAAATTAACCTTGAGGTTTGACAAGTTCATTACATGCAGCTGTTTACATCAGCTTTTTATGAGAGAATTTTTATTCAGGGAGAAATCCATAGTTGTACTGTTTTTTTACAGGCAAGCAACCCCTCGTGGTTAGGGTTGGGTTTCTTTTGCCTACTTATTGATGGCAAATGCTTGCAAAATGTGATACAGATCGAAAAGTCCAAAAATATAGCTTTTGTGTGTATGGAGTCACTATTGCAAATGTCATGTTTGCATATTTTGAAATGAAAAATCAATATACCATTACATATCAAGAAAGAATATTTCACAGCATCTGTTGTAAAAAGGTTATGGATTTCCTCATTAGCAGCTTAGTGGTAACAGAGCTGAATGGGGAGCGGGGACGTTGCCAGGCGGACGAAGCGGCTCGGGGCTGTGCTGGCGCTGCTGAGCGTGGGGTTTGGGAAAGGCATCGCTCTGCTTTGGGGAAATGAGTTGCACTCTCAGTTGGTGCGGTGCCTTGTGTATTTCTTTTGTAAGGCCAAATCTTGAACTGCTTATTCTTGTCCTACAGTGTATGTGTCAGGTAGGGGATTAATTTTTTTTCTTGTAAGTAGCTGCTGATGCAAATCTTCCAGGACAAAGCTAGAGAGGGNGCAGCCTGGGAATTAGAATGATAAAATTTAAAAGCTCTTCCTTTTTTTCTTGTCTTTGTTTAATCAGTCAAGGCAACTTAGTCATAACGACCTATTTTGCTTTCACAGAGATTCCCTGTATGTCACTAGGTAGACACAGTACAAATCTGAATCCTACCTACAGCTCTTCAGCGTGTATGGGTGTGTATGAGCATGTTGTTATTTAAAACCATATGCAAACAGCTCTTTAAGCAGAAGAAAGCCAGAAATAAGTCCTTACTGGGGAGTGAATTATTCTTCTTGAGTCAAATGTATTGAAGTAAGAATTTCCCTGTTCTTACAAGCACGTAAGATTTATGGTATGATTCACCTATTCATTTCTTTGATTTTTGTGAACACAAATTTTCTAAATAATGTGCCAGTAAGTATAGAACTCACTAGCCCTAGTTTCCTGTGACTAGTTCGCAGTCTGGGTTATAAGCAAGCTGTTCTCTTCATTAGTCATAAAGTCTCCTTATGGACCACTAGTTCCAAGTGAGCTCATTTTTATTCACTTTGAAGTTTCTGGAGTGAGCCGATACATAAAGATATCCGTAGGCTAAGTGTTGGATTAGGTAAGCTGTTGGACAGATATGTTTGTAGCACAGCATCTGTTTGAACTCATCTGGGGTCAGAGTCAAACCTATCTTTTTTGACAAAGACTACATAGCTTATCAGACTTTAACAAGTCTACGATCTTTTCCAGGGCCAATCAGCCTCTTTTGATGTCTGTAGGAGACCGCTCTGGAGATGCTCTGTGACCTGTTAAATGAGAGAAAATGAAAAACAATTAAATAAAATGCTTGGGTAGTATTTTGTGCAACATCCAGGCTTGCAGGTTGCTTTGCCAGTGTTACAGTGAGCTCTGGGAGGGGGCTCCAAGACGCCTGGGGAGAGCTTGGAGCTGCTGATTGAGTGGGGTGGGGTGAAAAGCACAACGAACCAGGAGTTTTGCGCAGAGTTGCCATTGCCCCACTATTTGTATTATTACAGCAGTTTGTCATGGTTTGACACTGTGATGGGCTGGGTCCTGCACAAATGCTTGGTCAAAGCACAATCCCTTCCTAAAGATCTTAAGCCAGGCAATTAAATTCCTGATTTCCTGGGAAACGGTGGCCTAAAAAGTCGGGTGAAGTGGATTCAGGTGGCCAACTGGCTCGTAAGTGCTATTGCACTGGTAGGTTTTTCTGTCTTTTATTTCTAAAATGATTTGACAAGTCTTGTAAAAAATGTAAGACTTTAATTTCAGGTTAATTTTAATTAACTTACTTTAAATGTAAGACTTTAAAATCAGGTTCTTCAAAGATACGTCTCCTCAGCCTGAGATAACCTGGCCTCGTTTGATGGGTTTGGCCACTCCTCTTCTCCATGGTCTTCATGATACGGAGATGCGCCAATAGGCTAAAGGAGTGGCAGCGTCTGCGCTGTCCTGTGGAGACTGTGGTGACAGTGAAGCCACGTCTTCAGTCTCCACCATAATCACTATACCTTTCCAGGAGGGCAAAAAAAGCGGAGGTGAGTGATTATATACCCATACAAATCATATGCTTCCTTCTCGAGCAGTTTGAACCAATAAATCCCTAAGCTCAGCTGTCCTTAACTTACTCTGTGCGACTCTGTGCTTCTGGGAGATGAAGAAGTGTATTAAAAAAACCCCCCAAAACAAGCGTGCAAACATTCCACCGATTTTTAAATATACATTGTCAAAAAAGTTAAGTGGAAAAGGTGAATCATTGCTTTTTTTTGCTGTAAGAAAATAAAAAGCGCGGTCATGCAAACGGTTTTGTCAATGCTGAACACTCTGTAAAGTAAGAGTTTGGTAAAATGCAAATGGCCATTACTCAAAATGCTGCTGGAAAGATAAAATGACTGCGTGTGTTTGGATAGATGGTCCCGGCATAAAGATCTACTGTGCACTAAGTCGTGTGGCAATAAAGATAGGCAGATAAATGCGGGTCAGCAGAGAAGATAAGACAGGCTATATAATGATGAGCCACCGTTTGAGGGAATGTATAAATCTGTTAGGAGCCTTTGGAACAGAAGACGTGAAAACTTACAGCACAAGTGTTTTACACACAACACCAGAGCAAATCTTTTTTTTATTAACTGAGTTGAACTTTAAAATTATGTTATGACCAAAAATCAATAAAGAGAAACTGATTTAAGTTCATCCAAGTGTGAAGGGGTTTATTACCAGTGCTACATCACTCTAATGATGTACTCTTAAAAATTTGTTTTTGTGATATATTACATCTATTATTGCTAAAAGGATAAAACTGCAAAGCAACAGTGGACATTAATAAATCAATTTAAAGAAAAATGGGCAGGTAGCCAGAGGAAAATGAAATCCAATTTGCAGTTTTTAAACGTTGTACAATCGCAATATATGCAAATGGCACCCACAACAAGGCCGTGGGTTTTCGGTCGCTAATGGGATTCTCTCCTGGTGCTTATTTTGTTTGTTTGGTGTAGGATAATCCTCCTCGGTAACTGCTGTGACAGTACACAGATAAGTAATATTTCTAAAGCTGATTTTCTCACTTAACCTTCTAGATAGATCCACACTATAAAACCAGCCCATAGGGCTTTGTTGATCGGGTTGCATGAAGCATTTCTTGGAGTTGTTAAAATACAAAACATCTGTCTTCTGTCTCTGTTTCCATATAAATTTATTTTCCTGGTTGTCAAGCGTGTGCCACGTGGAGAGGTGCTGCATTGGTGCTGGCTTTGTGCCTCTTAATACAAGAGGTAAAATAGCAACCTATGCTGGTCTGTCTTTGAACAATATTTAGGCAAAAGTTTCTGAAAATGTTTAAAAAAAAAAAAAATTGCTTGTTGTCTTCACCTAGCTGTAACCAAAATAAATTTAGTGGTGGAGTATATTTTTTTGGTAAAGCAAACCGAGATTTTCCGCTGGGAAGCGGTCATTGCCGTGTCTGCTAATGCTGTCTGCTTGCGGACTGTGTTCCTCACAGAATTACACGAGATCCCTCTTTGCTTGTGACCTTTCTTATTCTAATGGCACCTGACAGTGAAAAATGGTAGGATTTTCAAAGGAGTCTGGGAATTTAATTGGGCATCCACCTCTTTAAAGCTCTTTTAGCAAGCCAGGCTTATTTATTTTTATTAATATGCTCACAACTCTGGGAGAGGGTGATACAACTGAAACCAACCTGCATGCATAATTACAAAGAATTTGCAAAACGTGGAGATTAAAATAAGGCAGTGGTGAATAAATACGCTTTTGTCAGCCCTGCTCTAAAAACTCTTCAATCTACGTTAAGTCCAGGGGCTTCTTCATTAGGGTGATGTTGTACATGGAGAAGCGATGCTCTGACAGTACTAGCGTCAAGCTCCATGTTGATTATTTCCTAACGATTAACACACCAAATGTGCTCTGGTCTGGGAGGGGAGGAGGGAGATTTGTGCTTTGAAGTATCAGGGTTTAACCTCCAACGACTTAACGTAACCTTGAGAGGAGATGCTTCGTGCTGGGATGCGTTGCTCCCTCGTGGGCGAGTGTTCTCTTGTGGATGTGCTGACCTCGTACAATGCGCAAGGACGAGAAGTTGTGAAAACGTATTTGCCATTTTTTTAATGCACAGAATGTAAGGCAGACTGCAGAGGTTTGGAGACAGGTCTGTTGAGGATGGGTATCTGTTATTTGCTGTGTGCTGGGCAATACTGTGAGACGACTTGGCGAAATTAAACGGTTAGGAGAGGATTGGTTTTTTTTCTTAAATAGGAGCTACAGTCGCATACGGCGCTCAAGCAACATATATTCAAATTAATTTCTGTAGCATCCTCTAAATGCTTCCTATAAGCTCAGAGAAAGCTGAAAAAAATAGATGCTTTTGGAAGTCATTTTAAGCAGCAAATAAGACTGGGATCTTTGCTTTCTCTTACTCATCACGTTGCTTTACAAGGTTTGCCCCTAAGTAATCTCGAGCTTGTTAGCAGCCACTTTCACTTCTTGAATCAGTTTTGAATTTCTTATCTTGTGCATTACTAATGTAAAGTACAGACTTTGGGAACAGGCAAGTTAAAATGCTTATGTCCTCAGGAACTGGATCAAGTGTTGATTTTTGGACAGCCAGTGGCTCAGGCTGCAACAATGTGGAGATCACCTTCAGGAAGCTGGAAGGTAAACGCGTGCTAGCAGTAAACAGAGACATTACAAAGCTGTTGCAGAAGGATCACTACAGCGATACTTGAGCACACATCATTATTAATATTGAAATGTCAGTGGTATTTTTAGCCCAGGGTTTATTACCCCTTTGAGTAGGGTGCCTAAATGAATCCAAATGTCTTGATAGATGTCTTTCCTTGGTGCCTGCCCCAGAATAGTTGAGAACCAAACAATAATTACAATCACTTCTATACAGTCAAGAGAATGATAATCTTGGATCTTGCAATTTTCTTCTGTCTTTCGCTATCATGCAAGTCTATCGTTCTTGCAAGTTTTAATTTCTGGCATCTGCTTGGCAGGGGTAAATTAGCTTAATTGCTGTAAGATTTTTCAGAAAGTCTTCCAAGCGTTACTCCAGCAGAAAAATTGTGCCTGCCTTTCCACAAAGAGAAGCAGCGATAATACGTGTCCCAGAATGCATTACATCCACTTACTAACCTCACAGAACACTGGTAAAGCATGGCGCTGGAGGGTGGTGGCCAAGTTTTCAAACAGAAAACTTCTCTGCGCGTAGTAATCTGTGTTATAAAATCACGCGACGTGTTTCAGTTGATTAAAATATGATGACACTACAGGTGATGTAACTACTAACTCTCTGTGTTTTCTGGTGAGACATGTCCAGTGAAGTGTTGGACCACTGTTTGCTGGCAAGGATAGCTAATGAAAGACGAATGTGGATCCAGTCTTTCCCAAACCTTTGGGGTGTTGGAGCCTCTCAGGGCCCACTAGCGAGAACACAGCAAAGAGCGTACTAAACGTGTCCCCATAGGAAGAGGCAAACACCCACCTATCTGTAAGAAATTACTAAGAAATTTAAAGCAAAATATTTAATAACTTTACACAGGCTTGGGGAGATCCTTGTTGCCATGTCAATTCAAATTATTAGCATGGCTGGTGGTTTCAAAAAAAGGGTGATGGGTGCCTAAATCCTTGGCATGATCTCAGGCATAGGGTAATTGAAGGAGTAAGACAAAGGAATGTCACCAAGATTCCTTCTCCAAGTGCTTGAGGAGCCCGTGAGGAGAGGTGCTATGCTGGACTATTTGTTCTCACCAACGAAGAGGGGCTGGTGGGGAACGTGAAGCTTAGGGTCAGCCTTGGCTGCAGTGCCCATGAGATGGTGGAGTTCAAGATCCTTAGAGCAGCGAGGAGGGCACCCAGCAAGCTCACTACCCTGGACTTCAGGAGAGCAGACTTCGGCTTCTTCAGGGATCTGCTTGGCAGAGTACCATGGGATAAAGACCTGGAGGGACAAGAGGCCCGAGAAATATGGTTAATATTCAAGGATCGCCTCCTTCCAAGCTTAGGAGCAATGCATCCCAACAAAGAGGAAGTCAGGCAAAACCACCAGGAGGCCCGCATGGATGAACAAGGAGCTCTTGGACAAACCCAAATGGAAAAGGGAAGCCCACAGAGGGTGCAGGCAAGGACAGGTAGCCTGGGAGGAATACAAAGAAGTTGTCCAAGCACTCATGGATTAGGTTAGGAAAGCTAAAGCCCAAACAGAATTAAATCTGGCCAGGCATGTCAAGGGTAACAAGAAAAACTTCTACAGGTGCATTGGTGATTAAAGGATGATTAGGAAAAATGTGGGCCCTCCCTGGAAGGAAATGAGAGACCTCGTTACCTGCGGATATGGAGAAGGGTGAGGTACTCAATGACTCTTTTGCCTCCAGCTGATGAGGGGAGTGATAGAGCCGCTTTGGTGGGCACCTGGCATCCAGCCAGGGTCAACCCCCACCACAAAAGGCAACATTCCTTGTTGCCTTGAATGAGGCTACATTTCATGCTATCTTTCAAAGGCTCAGAGCTTCCAGTCAAGTGATTTTCGTCTGTTTTGAGAATCTGTTAGGTATCTGTTAGGTTACAGTCCTTATTTCACCAGTCCTTGCTGTATAAGCACTGCTTCTAAAATTGACAATAAAGGGGAAGTATCTAAAATGGTGAGATAATTACTTTGAGCAGGCAAGAAGGAGAGTTGCTCTGCAATATGCAGGACAATTTTATTGATAAAGACTTCTCTTTTTCTGTGTTTGTTTCTGCAAGGGCATATTGAGTGAGAATTAGATGGAGCCAGTTTGGCTGGATTTATATTGGCAGGGGATAAATACTGTAGATGAGAAATATGTTTGTCTGGGCCAGAAACCTGGTGTTGCAGAGAACAGTCCAACAACATTCATTGACGTCCAGTTTTCTCGGCATAAATCGGCGCAGTTTCTTCTTTCAAGGTATCTTCTACTTCCTGCGGTAATTTAGCATGTTTGCCTGATGATAGCCATTTAGTGTTAACAGACCCTTAAGTTCAAAGTCATTAGCTGCAACAAACTCAAAAGAGAGCCAAGATTTATTTAACCTGTGTTCTGCCAAATTAGGTGGTAAAAAGTAAGGTTGTCAGTCAAATAAAGCATTGCCACTTGTCAGATTAAAAACCTGATCGGTTCTGGTTGACGGGTTAAACTAAGCTGCTGATTTGGTCACTTCTGAAAGGACACGTTGTCGTGTACTTGAGAGACCAGAAAAACTGTAGATGTCATCCCTCTGAGCCGTAAAGCTTTCTTCTTTCTGTTACAGACTTTCATAAGCCCTTCAAAAGCTCCTCAGACTTATGTAGTTAGATGCTTCTTTACCTGTCATTTTGTTTAAGCTTAAAATACTTCATGGAGACAACAGACTTTCCACAAAACTGTCTGGAAGTAAATGTGCTTTCATAACCTGAATAATGGTCTGGGATAGAAGGGACCAGAGTTCCTGTTTCTGGCTTGCCTAATTTGGCAGCTTTTAATGGAGTTTTTCTTCCCTGGGGCTACACAGCTTACCATTTCTCTAAGAAATTCCCAGTGGTCCAACGTGTGATGTTTCAAATGAAATGTTTGGTCTGTGGAGCGTAAAGGCCTTTGTTCAAGTAAATCTGGCCAGCCCTAATCAAGAGTGTCTAGAAGTGGGTAGTTATTTTCCTGGTATTTGTGTGCAGCGGTTTATTGATATGGGTGAAAGAAGGGATGGTGAGCGGACAGCCCGGTGAGGAGACCCAGGTTGGAAGCAGCGGGCTCCGGACCTCTGATGGGAATCCCCCAGCACTTGAGCAGCTCCTAAGCCCTGACCTCCAGACTGCCCAGCGCTTTCCCAAGTCCCACAGATGAAATCTATCTGCTGTATTTAGTACAAGTTCACAAAAGCTCTGTCGGTGGAATGGTTAGAAACAGACTTTTAAAATACCAAATAGCAGTACCTGCGGTCGCTCATCCTGACCCCATCTCTCACCTTCTGCCCTGACCCTTCTCCACTCTTATATCCCAATAAAGCAGCTGCGCATCTTACAGTTTCTGTCTGCTGCTGCTTCAGGACGTTTATTAAGGCTCTTTTAAAGGGTTTGTAGTTCTTTGATGACCTTTCCCAGTTCACTGTTGATCAATTTCCAGGCTTGCAGACTGGGAGGGTGAGAGCTGGCAGTGCGTTTTCTGCCTTGCTTGACACATCAGGCCCAGCATTGCAGGAATCGTTTTGGTGTCTAACACACCATGTCTGTTAGCATTTCCCATCTAATTTTTCTTCCTTCTGTATTGGGCAGATGATGCCAGGATGTAATCTGATGTTACTTGCATCTTTTCATCTTCAAATTATAACATGTTAGAACATCCTTCATTGGAGGGGTGCAAGGGAAGAGTTATTTATTCTTGGGAAGAAGTGTACCTTCATGTTTAACCCCTGGTCCTCAAGTCTAGCAGCTCTTTAACTGGAGTAAGTCTGAATGTCACACTTAGGAAGGTAGCCTCTAAAGAATGTTGTTTAAAAACAAAACCTGTCAAGGATTTTGCAGTCGGTTGCTTTTGGCCAAAGTCTGTTGATGTGGGTGATGTTGTTTTCATAGAAAAGAAAAATAAGTTTAAAAAAACAAAACAAAAGCCAAAGTCTTTAATAACCTGTGAAGTCTCATGTGGGATCAATGTGGGAGTTTTGCTCACTTTTGTGTGGTTAGAAAAAGGCAGAAATTATGTCATGTGTTTTTTTTTTTTTTTTTTTTAATATTTTTTTTGGTTTTTTGGTTTCTTTTTTAAGCTGGTACTACATGGCAGAAAAACAAATATTGTTCTGCCTTGATCTCGAGGCCAAGTGATGCCTTGGCATTGAGCCAGACCCAGTCCTGCCAAAATAACCTGGCTAGGACACCAAAGTCAAGGCCCGCAGCATATCTGAAAACAAGGACTAGCTTGGAGTCAGGATGATGAAACGATGAGGACTATGTGATTGCAAGCATCTTGGCATTGATTTATAGTTCCTATGTCATCTGTGCTCTTACTTGTTTCTATTATTCTGGTTTTCTTCTGAATTTTTGGCTAAGTGGTTGTGGAGATTGAGGCGGACTTGGCGAGGTGGACCGGGAAAATTAATCTCTGACCAGACGCTGGGCAGACAGATTTAGCAAACTGCAAGTCTGGCAGCAGGAGAGCTCCTAGGAAAACTTTCGGCCAGCCTTTTAGACTGCTTGTGAATGTATATCTACTGTAACTCTACCCTGGCTCGGATGCAAAACTGACCTGGGTTTAGTCATCTTGGACAAGCCCTTACACACCACCTAAGCTCTGGGTTGCAAAAGTGGCATCGCAGCGTAGGAACTGCATGATGGAGGTTCGTGTGCCTTATCTAATGAGATCCATGCATGACAGTCAATTAAATCCACAAGCCTAGGGAAATAAAAATGTAATGGTTGCCTGCAAACAATATCTTAGGCTCATTTAAAATTTTCTCCGAAGATAATCAGTGTTTATTAAAAAAAGACATAGGTAGCTGGCCCGAAGACCTTAGGGTTGTGCCAGTGTGTGCTGTGTGATGTCTGCACCACTTCTCTGTGGCTTTGTTGAGGCAATGGGATACAATGGATGCTGTTGAGGTATATTAAAAATCTCCTTGGTTATTTTCTTTTCATCAGATGTGCTTGGAAGCATATAGTATAGGGCAATAACTATCCTCTGGTCCTGATTAACTACCAGCAGTCTTGGAAAAATGTTTAGTAAGTATCTGTGCAGGTTTCTGCAGATCAGCCTGATCATCTGATACTGAACTGCAAACTCTAAAGGAAAACAGGGATCAAATGCTATGTCATTTATTGATCCAGTTCATTTGCTAGTCCTGGAATACAAAAGAAGTATGAAGAAGTTTAGGTGTTTATCTCCTAGGATGTGTCTGACACTGGCTGTGTGCCTCATTCATGCTGCGGTGAACACAAGGGAGAGCCAGTCTTATGCTGGCAGCATTTGACATAATGCCGCTATTTCCCCTCTCTTGAGAGAAAAGCTATGGCATTTTAGGAAAAGTGCATGTTTACAGTGTAGTGCCTTCCATTTTTGCCATGAAGATCACTGGTAGAAGGTTTTTTCTGGAGCTGTGCATTCGTCACGTCAGAACCGTGTCCACAGAGTTCACTGCACTGCTGAATCCCACAACGGAGCTGAAGGAGTCTTTGGGTATCACTATCTGGTTTTGTTTTGTCATAACCTTATTGTAATTTTAAATGTGCCTCTGTATATTTTTGCCAGCCATCTAAAGTATATGTATCTGTCAAAATCCCGTTAATGTGAATATCGCTCCTTTCTAGTTTGTTTTAATACAAGACACTGCCAACAAACTCCTAATTTGAGTTGTGTAACTTTTCTGTTCCTGTGAATGAGTTAAAACAGAAGAGTTAGCATAATAACTAAATTAGTTATGGTCAATTTATCTGATACCAAAAAGAGCTCTGCGGTGCTGCAGCTGCTTTGCAGCAAGAACACCAGGAAACTTTGTTGGTGTGTGTTTTGCAGCAAGTTTCCTAACATCAATGTACTTATTTCTCATTTACTTTATGGAATTACTTAAATATGAATGGCATGGGTAATAACAGATCCCGTCTTGCTTCAGAGCCTAGCAAAAGAGAGAAGGAAGTCAACCCCAAAAACTTGCACCAAACTACTTTTTTGTTCTTGAGAAGTTTGGTTGAAGGACTTTTCAAAGCATGACCAGAATCAAAATGAATAATATCAGGCTCTGTGCAGAGCAGCCATCTCCTGTGTCTTCCAGAGATGTTCTGGTATCATTCTCAGGTATGATTTCGTATACTGTAAAGGCGAAAACCAACACACTCCATTGATTTTTATCATTTTAAGGTAATTTGACATAGTAGGAGCTGCATGTTGATTAGCTGACGATAAAGAGGGGAATCAATCAACAGAAATTAGGTACTTAAACGTTATGACAAGTGAAAAGAGAGCTTGCGGAGGAAAGTTGAAAGTCTTCTCTCTCTTTTTTTTTTTTTTCTCCTTTGTTTTAATTCCATTTTGCTGTAGTTGCTTATTTCAGGGTAAAACAAACATTGTAGATAAGATCAGATTGGATTAAAAACATACAATCCTGAAAACTTATTTTGTGCATATTACAGAAAAATATTCCCCTTAACACTAAGCCTATATGAGCAATTAGTATTTACCAACACGGACCTCTGCTTTTTCAGTAAATTTATTCCCAGAAAGCAGGTGGGTTTTGTCCATTTCTGTGTCTGTATTTGTGGGGCCAGCACTGAGTGGTACAGGAGATATCGTGTTGGGTGGTCACCCCTTTACATGGAGAGCTGGTAACCTCTATTACCCTTTAGCCTGAGTTCGCAGGAATTCAGAGAGGAAACATTCCTGGCAGAATATTGTGAATTAAAAGAAAAGACAGTGTAAAGAAATACGCCAATTTACAGTAAGGGTGACGTTGTATGAAGGCACTGACCTGTGCATCAGCTGTGGTGGTGGTGTAGAGAGCAAGGACCATGGTGCTGTGAGGAGTTGGTGCTGGGGAGGAGGAGATGTGGTGCTGTACCTCAGTTCTGCAGTTGCCCCCAAGACCAGTTGATCCAGCTGCAAGGCACGTAGCGTTTCACACTCAACTGCTCCATGCCGTGAAGTGAGTATCCATCCAAACTCCTTCCTTACTATAGGTCTACAAGGTTTACGTAACTCATGTTTTTGAGGCCCTTTGAAATGGTAATCTACTATTGCTGTGTGTGTAATACATGGTTTTATGAAGTGCTGTTCAGTTTGCCATTTACTCGTTTGCGAGGGGAAAATAATGGTTATTTTAGAAATTCAAACACTTTTGGGCTGGATCCTGCTTTCTTCAAAGCCTGTTGAAAAAAAGAGCAAGATGGGTCAATCAGCTAGTGGGGAGTAGGCAGGAGGAGGGAGGTAATTTGTTTTTTTTTTCCTGTTTTTTTTTTAATAAGAAACCAATGATTTAACGTGTTCTAGAATCACAGAACATAAAACCAGATCAAGCAATCTTTTATAGGCTTAGTTATGTCGCTTTTGTTGCGTTCTTTAGCTGTGCATTTATATGATCTTGAATTTAGAAATTCAGTTTGACTGGCACTTTTCAGTGGTGTCACTCAAAAGGCAGAAAACCAGGAAGTTTGAAATGTCTTAATATTTATTATATTCAGCATGGGAATTTACACTGCTGTGAGGGTGGTGACCTGAGGCCCATGGAAACTGCTGGGGAGAGTCCTGTTGATCTTGGTGGCTTCTTGATTTCTCATGCGATTTATGTGTGGAAGCTTTGCCTAAGTGACATGTGGTCCTCCTTTAATTCTCTAGCCGTTTGGCACCACAGCAAGTCTTTGCAATATCGTGACAGAAAACAAACGCAGGAGTGCTATAGGGGATCCATGTCTTTTGCTCGTGCTGCTCTGTTTTCTGGGGTTTTCAAGCACATGTGTGTACCTATAAGAGTGATACTATATACATATAATTTGAAGAAAACTCAAGGACAAAAACCACTTGCCCCTTCACCCTTAGGCGAGTCTAAAACCTTGGAGAAACACTATCTGATGGGACCTGCTGCAGAGCCCTCCAGGCGCGTGGTGACTGCACAGGAGGGTAAGGTGAGGTGCTTTGCACACTTAGTGTGTGTCCTGCCCTCGGGAAGGGCCGGAGGTGCACCGGGATGGCCAGACTGTGTTTCATGAAGTCTTTCATTGGTACTGCATCTGCATCCTTGATGTTGACTTGTCCTAAAAGCAAGTCTGGGGATTTTTTTGAAGAGCAGGGAGGGAAGAGCTCTAGGTATCCGTGCTTGGCTGAATCACAATAGCATCAGGTTTTCCTCCTCCTTTCCAAAGGAGAAGGTGAAGGAAGGACCAGCAGACCAGGGGAGTTGTAACCACGTGAGCATTTATTGCCTGTTTCGTTTGGTTTTTTGTTTCCGTGGCAACGTACCCCGTGTGGCACGAGATCTGCGGTAAAACGGTACCTGTTGTGTCTGTGAGGGGCTGTGCAAAAACCAGATTTTTGTGAAGCTAATATAAAATAAGGTAGCTTCAGGCACAGCTGGTTTTTAGGTAGATTTCAATGTCAGGCATATGTCTTATATGGAGAAAGATACTCAGGGAGTAACTGAAGCATGCTATGGTTGGGTCTTAGTTCAGTGACACCAGGAGGGAAAATGCAGAGTAAAATAATCCCATTTAACTAATTTTCCAAATAAATTAATGAAAGGTGCTATTTCTAATGCAGATTTTGAAGTGAATTGTGATGATTGAGGGCTATGAATGAACAGCTTCTTGTAGAAGGAGGTAATGTTTAAAGTGAGTCCATGTAGAGAAAATGGACACAAATCTTTTGGGTTGTGCCTTCCTTTTTCAGCTGGTTGGCTACTGTTTCCTGCTGTTATCAGTCACTCCATTGAAGGTACAACTATTTTTACTACTGGGTAGGAGCTGAAAACCTCCACACACAGTACTGAGTTCAGACTGAACAGCTACTCAGCACCCATTAACTCACTTCAACAAAAGCTGAATTTTCAAAATTGCATGGCTCTCAGCACTTCCCAGATCTCAGACGGCTCTTTGCTAATAAGGATTTTTTTTTTTTCCCCCCAAAAAAACCTCAACTCTGTATTCTAGTACCTAAATAGGCATTTATCTCATCTGAGAATGTGCTCTGAAATGTTTTGTCCCAGCAGCATGGTATGGGAGAAAGCAAATGCGTGTACTTGCGATGGCTTGGAGTGGGACGAGGGGTTCAGCTGGCTGGTGAGCAGGGTCTTGTCGAAAGCTGAGCTCCCCAGTCCTGGGCTGTGAGACTGCACAAAATGATGAGGAGCCATGAGCCCAGTAGCGCAAACCCAGGCATTTAGCAAAGTCTTTTTCTGTAAAGGAATGCTTTTTAGTGTGGGTGAAGCCGTTGCTACCTCCTGCAGCAGAGAGGAGGTCTTCCGTTGCTGGATCTGCCTCTGTCCTGAGTCGTGCAATGTGCCTGTCTCTGTGCCACCCACGCTTCCAAGTGCGGGTCTTTCAGTGCAGGAAAGGTTGTGCAGTCTCCCCCATCTCTTGTAATATCATGTTTTTCCAGTACTGGACAAGGTACCTGAAGACGCGCTTCTGTGAGCAGCTGGGACCTCCTTCTGATGTGTTTGGTGATTCATGTCAGCTCCCTGCAAGTTCCAGGGGGTCATCTCCCCGGTGTGCTCTTCTCGTCCTGTTTCTGGATAATTTGCCTTGGTTTTCCATCCTGAAGGTTCGTGGGTTTTGGGTGTTCAGTCCTTTGCCCGTCGCTCTGCGTTCCCAAAAACTGAGCTGGCAGATTGGTTGTTCCCCAAAATATTAATCCCTAAATCCTTCCTATATCACTAAGTCTGAAGCAATTACAATCTTTTTCGCTTCTCTGCTAATTATATTCATTTGGAAGCAGACGTAGCTGTCTCAAAGGACCATCCTTTTAATTTCCCTTCCATGTGTAGCCATTAGCCGGGGGTTGTTACTGGCTGAAACAACAAGCGCACTGAATAGCTCGGTGTGTTAAGTACAGCAAGAAAGTTGTAGGGCTCTAATGGGCGAACACCGCGTGTTGTCAGCCAGGGCTTGACATAAACAGCTTATTGTTGGATAAGCGATGCCTGGGGAAGCCCTACCTCTCGGGCACGTGCTGCGGGATCCTGCTTTAATCAGCTTTTAAAGCAAAAGTGAAATTCTTTTTTCACTGCCCTGGGGAGACAAGCTTGTGGGGGGGTTAGGGATGTATGAAGAATTCATATGGTGTAAGTAACTTTTGCATTGGCTGGACTGCTCAGTTTTTCATTTTAAAACGTACATCTATAGCCTTTTTAACGTCTTTTTTTTTAAGTCTTCATCACTTTCAGGGATATAAAAAGTTAATAACAGACTTATAATTTTATTAGCATTTATGCTGCAAATGCAAGAGAGTTCCCCAACCCAAGTTTAATGCATCCTTAAAGTCCTTTTTATTAGCTTGTTAATTCCCAGCAGTACCATTTTATGGAAATGTGTATTACATTTTTTCTAAAGGAGAAACCATAGCTTAGAATCCGGATGATGAAAACATGGAGTTTTTTGTTTTGTTTTGTTTTTATAAGGGGAGGGGGTAATTCTTTATTTTTACCTTCCCAAATGTGACTGTTCTCTCGTAGTATTGCAAGTACTTTGACAAATATAGGTGATAACACAAGGTGACAAGGAGCGGGCACCCAGGATCATCCTTTCTGGCAGAGAACGTGCCTGAGTGCGGGGCAGTGTACTCGCGCAGTGGGAGTGAATGACAAAAGGCCTCTTGGTGCCCCAAACCTGCTCGTTCTCTTCTGTTTGCCATCAGGCTTGGCCAGGTCATACGCAGGTTGGGTGGATTTTTCTTATTTTCATAGATGTATCTGTCAGAGATGAGGTCCCTTACCGATACATTTATTTTGACAAATGCCCTTTATGTTAACAAGGTATTTTGACTGACCTTGACTTTTTCACATCCTGAGGATGGGGAATTATTTTTAGAATAAATCTCATTTTCTTATTCTATTGGCAAACTGAAAATTCAGTTACTTTGGGGGAGGAGCTCTGCATATATTTCAATATATTTGAACTGTAGAATTATGCTCATGTTATTTTTATTGTTCATTCATGTAACGGACAACATGGTGTAAATTAAGGTGTATAGTAGCTGTTGCACCCTATGTAAGCCCTCTCCATTGCTTGTATAGTCATCCATCCATGCTTCCACGTGGGAGCAGAAGAATTTGTGGTTTTCTGTTTTGCAGGAGCTGGCAGCAGACTTGTGCAGTAAAATAGACTTCAAACATTTTCCGTATCACTAATTGTAATTTCCAAGGCTTCCTCTGTGACCGAGTGTACAAAAGGGAGCTTTAATAAAATCTATCATTAGCCTCATGGATCAATATGGTTTGGGAAATACAAAACAACTTCAGTTGTTCAAAAATAGGAAGTGCCAGAGGGGGTTCCCACCTCCCTGCTGAAAGCAAATCACAGGATTGATCTGTCTGCAGTGTAACTGCAAAATTTGCAGAAAACAGGTGAACTAGCTGTGAATATAAATGGAGCCTCTCTGCAAGCCAGTACCTGCATCGTTCTTAGCCCTCCTGGGCAGCCCGTGACGGGTCTTCCGTAAATGAGACAATCGCTCGCTTTCGAGGGAGTAGGAAGGGAGCTAATGCCAGCCAGTGGATGCTTCTCCTAGCCTAGTGTTGTTGTATTTCTCTTTCTATTAACGTTTTCTTTTCATCTCTCTCTCACTCTCGGACCAGAACAGTTTCTCAGGTGAGTCACAACCCAATTTCAAGAGATCCACCCATGAACACAGCACAAGTCATGAGAAGACCCCAACTGAAATGCCACTGGTAGCCTAGCCCTAGGTCGAGGAAAATGCTGAGAAGAAAAGAGGACAGCTGACCTTCTGAATGTTCAAAAGATGTGGAATAGTCATATGGGACTCAGTAAAATGTTCCCCGGGTAATTTGCTTTGGGGTTTCTGAAATAATCTCTGTGAGTTTCATCTCTATTTATTCTTCAAGGTTAGACTTTTAGGTCCTGCTATGAAACACATTTCCCCTTGTCTCCTTGCCAACCTGCCTCCAAAATTACTGTAGGCTGCAGTGTCTCAGCCAGCCTATTCCCAATGCTGCTTCGATATGAGGAAGAACTTAGAAATTTGATGTTATTTTGAAGCGTGACCATTTGTCTGTGGCAAAGCAGCAGAAGGACCACAGGAATCGTCCTGTGAACCTGTCTGGGATAGCCAGATATGTGTTTTACTGCTAGTATTTGTTGCATGCACTTTTTATAGACAGGGCAGTAAGAGCCTTCTTAGGATCACAGCTATGTCATTCGCTGGGCTTTTCAGGGATTAAGGTCTGTAGACTTTCTTTCTGGTATTTATCAATGCTCAGTTTATGAAGGCAAGCGCTTAGTCCTCCACTGTTAACTCCATATCGTATTACATTCCTTCCCAGCCCCTCGGGACAGCTTTCAGGAAACATACATTGGTGGTTGGACAACAGCGCTGAGTTTGCTTCATGGATTCCTCTTGTGAGAATGAACATGGCCAGCTGTAGGTGTCTAAAGATATTTGAATCACCTGGGTGGCGCTGGGCTCCTGTATTTTCTTGACCATAACCCCCTGGAACCAAAGTTTCTCTCTGAACTGTCACGTTACTTCCAGGCAGGGAGGAATTTTTGACTGTTTGACTTGCTCTATTTCTGTCTCAGCTTGCCAGTACTGAATCCGCGACTTATTTTAACTGGAATTTTAGCTTGCCAGTAGGATCCCAAATTAAAACATCAGGGTGATGAAAGCCATTTTTGTCTTGACCAGGAAAGAAGCTGCGGTATCCCGGGACTAAAAATGTAAATTTCTGTGGGCTGAGCGCATGTCTGAGAGAGTTTATTTAAGCAGTGGCCAGTCCTCTGAATGCAGGACTCCTCCCGGTCTGGTAATGAACGTCAAACCAGTGCGTTAAATCACCTTATGGGGAGACTATTCTTACTCAGCTGCAAGTCCAACTTGGAAAGTTGTGTTTGAAAGATACTAATCAATAGTTTGCAGTGAGTATGAAATCAATTACAAATTACTATAAAACCCTGATAAAGTCATTACAGCAACCTGGCTTCCATGGCATTCATGTCCCTTTGCAGACCAGTTCGGGTGCTGAGTAGCTGAGGATGCAATGAAAGGCTGACCTGGGGGCTGGGCCAGCGCTGCTCCTGGCTGCAGGACAACCTCCCTCAGGCTCAACCCGCCTCCTCCCTACGCAGGAATTTATAGATTGATGAGGGAAACCAAATTACCAAGGTGCATGGTCATGCTGTGGCATCACAGCCAGACTTCACGGTTTGAATCTGGCCCTTTCAAAGAAGAACTGAAATCTAAATAAACCTATATTCAGAAACTAGGAAGGCTGACTTCAATTATGTTAAAAAGATGATGAAATGTAGTTTTGCTTAAGTACTAAGATAGTGTACCAGGCTCCCTCTCTCATCAACGGATACCTCTAAAGGTGATTTTTATCCCAACTAAAACAATCGCTTGGATTACCCCCTTTCAGTAGTGTGCTCTCTCCCAGGCTAGAGGCAAAGCTTCCTGGTGGCGCCTTCCTGGTGTTGCACATTTGGATGGCTAGAAATGCACAGGAGGAATCCCACCGTTCTATTATTAAGGTCTCTCTGATTGTATTATTGCATTTTAAGAATCGCTAGCCTAAAGATACACAAGCAGGCATGACAGTTTAATCCATAATTAACCTCTTTACTGAAGGCTTTATATAAGTTATAGTAAGATATTACGGGGTTTCTGTGGTTTCTCAAGGCATGCTTAAATACCATAATCTGCTGTTCTGCATTCGGTGAACTCACTGGCATTTTTGCAATAGGGAATAGCTGAGGGAAATGGTCTTAGGTTGCAGTTTAGTATCATTCATTCACTGGAAGCTGCCAGGGTTTACATCTGAAGAAGACATCTTACACAACTGTTTCTTTTTAAACCTCTTTCTAAAATTTTTTTTCTCGTGTGTGTTCAGTCAGTGCTGTCAGCACGCTTCTCGATACTATAGCAATGGTATTTCAAGACAAAAATTCAGGCTTCTCTTAGTCTCTGAGAGCTCCACAGATGGTAAGGTTTGCAGGCTGTTGGGAAAGATACCACAGATCAGATAGGACTTATTTAAATATCGGCGATGTCCCAAAGATTTGGGCCTTTGAAAATGCTTGATGTAAGAACATCTCATCCTGAAGATAGAGTTTTCATGGCATCAGTTTTCATAGAGCTGTTTTAAAGCGTGAAATGGTTACTTCTCCTCTTTCTAATTTTTCTGTTGTTAGCAAAGGGCAATATAATAAATTATTTCTTAAAATTTTTTCCATTTGTTGTTCTAAGACGTTTCCCCTTTTCTCAGTTTGACCCTGCAGAAGAAACAACAAAACGAGCTCTGTATCTTACACCTTTTTTTATGCCTTTGCAGTTACTGGCTAACAGAAAGAAAGGAAGGAGATATTTCAGTCCTACACCTTTACTTGCCACAGTAAACTGGGTGTGTGTGGGAAACCTCTAAACTGGAAGCATTTAATTAAAATTCTTAATGTGAGTAAAAACGCCTGCAGTTTTATTTAAAAAGAAAAGCTTGATTTTTAATAGATGGGCTGTTTTAATAGTGGTATGAGAACACAAATATGTGAACTGATACTTTATGCGTCCGTCCTCTGATCAAACATGGCACCTGAGATACAGAACAGTTTTTCGTGGGACATACAACTACGTGCATCTCGGGATCTGGCTCTAAGTGTGCGCCTGGTTTAAAGCACGTTGTAAGTCACTGTGACGGTGGAATGACTCTCGTGCTTTAATGTAAGCACCTGCTGGAACACCTCGCTGTCTTGAGAGCTCCGTGTGCTGGGTCCAGGAGCTGCCCTCCATAGTTACATTGGAGTGACTAGATTCTTCATTTCTCTTGAGCAGCCTCTGTTTCTAGTGCCTGTGATGCAAAAATACAGTGTCACGGAGAGAAAATAATAGCTCCTCCGCAGCTGGGAGGGTGGCAGAGATTCCTCTTGGCATGCTGATTATTGTAGCAGAGCACTGGAAGAGACAGGCGCTCCTAATGTTATCAGTGATGGCAGAGTATTATCTGAACTAGTCAAAGAACAGCTGTGGTGGTTTGGCTATTGCAATCTGGATTGTGTCAGCATAGATAGATCTCTTTCTGTTTTTCCTGGAGAACATAATAGTCAAATGAAACCTAGCGAACTACAGCCTCGGGGCTAAGCTGGTGTTCTTTACCTGGGATGTGATTGCAATTTTTGACAGGAAGACTAATGCGTGTTTTATTGTTGTGTATTTAAATTTGTTTTGGTGGTAGAGGGAGAGAACATTTTATTAAAAGGGGAAGGACAGTAACTTCTTAAAATATTTGCTGTTGCTCTTCAGGTGGGCTACGGAAGAGGAGACAGGGAGATCTGGGCAGTGCTTTTTCATTTGAGGGGGTCTGGGCACAGCAGAAATGTTTTTCTAATAATTCCAGTCCAATATAGACCTTGATTAAGCAAGATCATTTAAGGTAAGGGCTTAAATCCACCCTGGTTCAGGAATTCAATGAATCTGTGAAGTTAAGCGCTAGATAAATGATACCTATATTTTACAGCAATGAAATTTAGAATCATGGTGTTCCCCTGTTCAAGCAGCTTGGAGCATGGTGGAGGGTATTTGCCATGCTGATCTCTTGCACGTGAGGTTTGCCATACTGTCCCTACTGCGTTCAGTGACAGCCGTGGCGAGAACCCCTTTGATGTCCCACTCGCTGGATGGACCTGCCCATCGTTGCTGGCAGAGGCAGGGCAGGACACTCCTGGTTGTAACAGCGGGCTGGGACACAGTTTCCTTCTGACTCTGCCAGACCTCTGGCAAAGCATAGTTTTGTGGCTCTTTTCTCTTATGTGTAGAATAAGGATGTGGTTTAGCCATGTGAAGTCTTTTATGAGTCTTACTTGTCATAGACTGAGCAGGGGGAGATTATTTCTCCTGTGGAGTCTCAGAGAGGTCCAGGACATCTGAGGTTGCCGCCACCCAGCATAGTACCTGGAGCTGAGCTTCTGAATCAGCTGGTAAAACTCATGAGGGGTTTGAGAAACAGATTTTGAATTTGCTTGTAGTTCTTTTCTTCAGGAGAACATCCGGCTTCAGAGAGAAAAATGGGGTTCAGGTCTCTATATTATGAAATAAGCACTTGATATCAAGGTTACATATGTAAGGTGTGCGGTATGTAGGGACAGCATCCCTGGAAACAGCTCAGGATCCCTTTCTAACAAGATTTTAAAGTTGTGATCTAATACCTTAGGGGCCTGTGTGCTTTTTCTAAGGGGGGGGGGTTGTCCATAAAACACAGGTAAGAAAAGAGGCTTGCTGTTAACAGACATAAGTTTTCTGTATGTCGTTGCAAGCTTTCACTGTGGAATTTCTGGAGCCCGCAAATTGAAAAAGATTAAAGCTGCTTTTTTGGTAGCTCTGTCTTATATTGCAAAACCTTGTGACAACCCTGGGTATGAAAATAATAATAATAATTTGTTATTATATAAGAGGAAAGAATAGGCAAAGGGACTCCAGTGTCAGAGTTTGGTTTGTATACGGCTGGGAGCGGGCTGTATTTGCCTGGCAGATACATATGTACAGGAGCTGAACATACATGGCACTGTCCAAAATCACCGCACTGGTTTTATTTTTAATTATGTGAAAGTCCTGTAGGTCCAGTAAAAATAAAATACAAATCCTTTGTGACTTGACAAGGTGGGAGCTGGTGTGAATCATGGTTGAGCCAGACAGGAGCCATTGAAGTAAATGGAGTTTCAGCAATTTATAGCCCAGTTCGATCAGCAGTTGATACCCTCAGATCTGTAAGGAGCGCTGTCGGCTTGGTAATAACTGCAGGAATGCAGGCGGCTGTCCTGCTCTTTTTCTGGGTTTGGAGTCACAGTATGGGTCATGAGGAGGAATTGTGAACATTTCAAATCTTGGGTTTGGGTTTTTTTGGGGGGGAATGCGGATGGGGGTGGGCTGGAGGGGACAGGGAGCCCCTTGTACTGTATGTGCCATTTCTTTCACTTCCCAGGATTTCCATAGCCCTCAAGTCAGGGTGACCTTTAGCAGCCCAAAAATGAAGGAGTGTCGAATGATTTTTCATTTTATGAGATATACAATACAGACGGATAATAAATATAACACTGTAATGGGTAGAGAGCTCATTTGGACATCAGGCAAGTGAAGAGCATCATGCCAGTTGAGAGCTGCTCTGTGGAGTGTTTGTCCTTGCTGTCAGCTGCTTACCAGTGTCTGTCCCTGTAGTGCAGGGGAGATAACGTAAAATAAGGGGTATCACTGCTGAAAATCATAAGGAGAGGAGAAATGAGCGTTAACAGCCCTGTGGGTTGTTCCTGCCTGTGCAGCGTGCTCCTCTGTCCCACCTTTTCCACCCCCTGGTGAGCGGTTCCCCCCTGGTGGGGCGCAGGGCCCGCGTTCGGAGCTGTACGAGTCACAGCTCACAGCAGTGTCAGCCTGGCAGCGAGCTGTGAACTCAGAGGCCTTTGTGAGCATGTTCAGAAGGGGAGGTGGGATTTGATCCAACTCTTTGCAAATTTATGTGTGTTCATTGTTTTACCCATTGTAAAATTCTGCAATTCATCTGTAGATCCTCCTGGACTTAAGATTTATATTTCCCGGCCATGAGCCATAGGAATTTTTTCCTTAAAAACTACCAGCAGTTGACAGTTTTGTGGATAACTAAGAGAGATTCAGCTACTCCGCTGCTCTGGAGTCCCGTGGGTGTACCGCTTTGTTCAGCTCTCTGGAGCCTGGCTGGGAACAGTCACTCTCACTAGAGCTGAAGACATCAAAGAGAGATCCTGCCTGACAGGTCTAGAAATGAGACGTTAAAATCTAATCATTAGTACTATTTAGTCACCTTTGTTTTTTAGGGGAAAGTAAGTAGGAAAATGCTAGAGTTAGTACTGCAGATGGGGGGGGAGGAAGGGGGCAACCCAGATAGAGGGTGCTTGTAGGTATAATGGATTGGAAAAAGAAAAATGCCTCCGTTCTGCCTGAAATCTTGGTGCTGAGCTGGATCTGACTTATCCATAGCCATTGGCTTCAAGCTCCCTGTCTCCCCTCCACATCGTTGCCTGCAGTTGTCAGCTTCTGGCAAAGCCCATTGAAGTTGCTGGGATTTTTTTCTTCCCCGTAAAAATAGTAAGTGCCTTATAGACCAAACTAGGGTCTGATGTAATTTCTGTAAAATCTGGATATTTTGATGATGGAGGGAAATGCTCTCCCTAAAAATAATTTTTGTTGTCTGTTATTTGTGTTATTTGGTGTTTTCCTTTAGTCTTAGATCAGGTGTGGTTGGTGGGTTTTTTTTTGTTTGTTTGTTTGTTTTTGGTTTTTTTTTTTGTTTTGTTTTTCTTCCAGAAATGGTTAGGGACTTTTTTTGATGCTTATGCTGTCGTTCTTGGGGTGGTGTGGCATACTTCCTGGTAGAAGTCTAACACTGTGAAGACTCCTCTGTAGGGTGCCCCCCGCATTCAGCATCTCTCTTCCATAATAGTGATTAATGAATAGCACAACACTAAATTAGTTTAAGGCTTATTAGCAGAGCTGGTCGAGTGCAAAAACATTTAAAGGTGTATCATCATTCAAGGATCAAATTTACGATTGTAAATTGAACTTGCATTGTCTTTGGAGTTACGTGCGATCTAGTAATTTGCTTCAAGCTGCTAGCACAGCGTTTCCTGCCCCTGCGGAGTTCGATATCTGCTTGCTGCAGCTCCTGCCGTTGGGGTTAATTGCTGGTGGGACGTCCTTTGGTCCCGCTGGTGTATATGAGCCACCCAGCACCCTGTCCCTGTGCAGCCTGGCAGTGGAGGTGACACCCCACATGTGGGCACGGGCTCAGACAGACGCCGATGTGGGCACTGGGAGCCGATCTCTCTGCGTCAGTCTGAACGTGGCTCTGGCCGTGTGCCGAAGCAGCTCCTGGTGGTGGCCTCCTTGCTGCCGGAGTAGGGCATGCCAGCAGGCTCGCCTCCTGCCAACGCCGGTACGGTTCCCTTTGGAGACGCAGGCACAGTGGTTTTTTTGGTTTCTGTTTGTTTTTATTTCCCCCTGGTGCACTCCTCCTTTTTTAGAAACGTGCCGTGTCGTTCCTGAGCCATGCTTATTGCCGGAGCTTGGTTTGGAAGTTTCCATTTCAGACACCACATGTATACGTGACAAGCTGGGAGTGTTACGAACCCTGGCAATGTGCTGTATGTTTCTGTCAATCTCTTAAAATTGATGGATGACGCTATCCCACCTTGGAGACGCCAGTTCAGCGAGAATAACATAGAGGACAGTGTCTTCTAGTTTAGAAGTATACAAAGAAAAATAAGGCAAAAATCTCTGTGTGTTTTTTTTTTTCCCCTTCCTTTCTTTCCCATCTCTTACCTTGGGAGCCTGCAGGCTCGCGAATGATTGTTGGGTCTAATTGGAAATTGAGTCCCTTGCTTTTAAAACCTTTTCATAAGACTCTCTCCTACTTCATTAAATCATTAAATGAGTTTAGCAGGTATTAGTTTTGAGCTTTATTAATTGTGACTTGTTTTTCATTATGAGATAATTGTCAGTCACGAAACATAACTGCTGTAACGTATCTGAGCAGGCAAAAGTTTCCAGGAGGCAGGCAGAGAGGAAATACAGAAAGGTTGCTTGTATAAAAACTTCTTTAAATAAATTCTTGCTGGAAGTATTTAAGGATTCCTGGGAGGAACCTTGTTTGGGATGTAAAACCAGCAGCTTAAAAGCTTGTCTAAAGCATCAGGACCTCTGGCAGGAATTTGGTGAAGAACACGATGTGTTTATGGGTTGGATTGATTGTGAATGTAACCAGTCCTGGTCTCAACGGGAAGTATTTCCAATTTTCAAGCTTGCTCAGGGTGATTTACAAGCATGGCAGAGCTATATGGCTTCTTGAAGGCTCGGCATGTACTGGGGGCTGCAGAGGGAGAATCAGCTAACTTTGAGACCTGGGGCTGCTTGCAGCCAAAATCGCTCTTTATTTTCAGAGGCTATACAAATTCTGTGTTTTCTGTGAGTCCCCCCAGGCTGCTCAAAATGCTCCCTGTGTTGAGGATCACAGAAATGTGTACGAGTGTAGCGTGCTGGGGGCTCGGGGGCTTGCCAGGCCCTGTGGTATATGGCGATGGAAGCGAGACTGGTACTGAAGAGCGTGAGGTCTGCCTGGTCTGTGTTGACAAGAGCTGTGCAATTTATCTTGAGCTATTTTCCAGGGACTTGTGGGAAGCAAACTATGCATCATCTTAAAGATGCTTCCATGAAACAATTAGGCTGCATTAAATTATTTCTACTTTAGTGTGAAGCGCTTCCTTGGCGTAGACAGACCTCGATGCACAACTCCAGAGAATGGAGAACAAATCCAAGCTGCAAACGCAGTTTGGAACTAATGTCTGGTAAATACATTCTAAAGTTTTTTGGAGCCTCAGTTTTTAATCTAAACGTAATTCATTCTTCCACTAAGAAGAAATTACATTTGTAACGCTAACGTTTGCAAGCAGTAGTGAGTGATACTAGTAGCCTCTGAACACCCATTCTTTGCTGAAAATAGATTTGCTATTGCCAAGCGAGAAGATAAAATCTTTTTCGCAGATGATGACTTCTAGAATATAAAAAAAAAAAAAATAAAAATACAGTTTCTGAGAATCCTGAGAATAAGAGATATATGGTCTTTTAAGGGCTGTGTCTTAGAAACCACACCGCTGATGTGATTTCAGTGACCTGGTATTTCATCTGTTGTTTAATGGGCTAACAGAGTAAAATACCGCCCTGTAATGATTCTTGAATGTGTGTGGGTTTCTTTATAGCCTTTCGTGGAGACGCAGGCTTCAGTTTTGTCCTCAAGAAGCTCCTAATATAAACGGGTAATAGATCAGTAAATCAGATGAGACCCACTGGGGGGGGTGGAGGGATGGAGCTGAGGTGAGAGCAGAGGAGGAGGTGGAGGCCGGTGGCTGGGAGCAACGGCAGCAGTGTCTCGCCAAGCCACGCTGCTTCTCACCACTCTCTTCCCTCGCCGGGAGCCTGGCAGCTGTTGGGCAAGGGGAGGGTTGTTGACTTTTAGGTGAGGCAGGAGGAAACAAGTGCATCATCTCTAAACCGAGTAGCTCAAACTCATTTTTTTAAGCACTCACCGGGGTTTTCACGTGGTAAACTTTATCTTCTGTTCTTTACTGTATTAATGGAAATGGTTCATTCAGGTGCTGCTACTGCAAAAGTATTCAGATCTAAAAGCCACTACAGCGAAGTTCAGAATTGGAGCCTAATCCTGTGTGTGGCAGGACCTTGCTGTAAGACGTTTAGCATGTTGTGTTGGAATGGATGTGAGAACAAAGACTTTTCCTGTAACAGCTGTTATTAATTTGGAGGTTACGGGGTATCGTAAGCCAAAAGCTCGGTGTGGCGAGCTCCTGCAAATAAAGCTAGCATCGTATTTAGTGTTATGTGAAGTCACCTCTCCGCCGTAGCATTGCGCCCAGTTTGGGGCAGACTGAAAGAAAAGGGAGAAGGAGGATGAGGACTTTGGTGTAGAAGGGACCTGGGGCGAGGGAGGTGACTAGTGTGGTGTACAAAAGGATGCTGCAGAGAAGAGCACCGGACGAGTCACGGTCTTAAATACCAGCAAGAAGGACAGAAGCTGGGTATTAGGGAGAATCTTTCTAATGCGGAGGATGGCGAAGCATTGCAATAGATTAACTGGAGAGATTGTGGGATCTTCATTGCTGGAAGATGTTGGGAACAGAAATGGTTTAAATAGGGCTGTTTGTGAGATGCAGGATGTCTGTGTCAGATAACCCGTAGGGGTGAAGGTAGATGAGGTCCGGCTATACGTAGCCTGAGCAACATGTGAGTTAGAAAAGACTGCCTCTTGCTTCAGCCACAGTCCACAGGAACCATTGTAAAGTTCCTTAAGTGTCACGACAGGATAATAAAATCTTTTGGCGATTGTTCTAATGTAGCCGATGAGCATTTTTTGGACACATAATTTGCTTCCCATTCAGCTGGTTGGTGACAGAAGCCAAGTACTAGGTTTTGTTTTTTTTCGTTTTTTTTTTTTTTTTTTAAACTTGCTTTTCATCTGTACTCATTCATAAGCAGATGCAGTTTCTTCTTCTTCAAGCTGGTGCTTACTTCTTCAACCTTTTTCTTACAACCCCATGAAGAGAAATGGCTATTCTTCTGTGTGTACTTGGAAAGCTTCTACCACAGATTTTGATTCACTGCACTCCGTGGAGTTTGAGACTGCGCAAAGCCAAACAGCTCTTTTATGGAGTAAATGGAAACGTTGGTTTTAGGACTTTTTTTATGTGGCATCTTCATAGGCAAAGTCACCATTTCCCTCTCTGCTTACAAACCGCACCAGAAGCAAAATTTTACGTGCTGGAGTTAATCAAAAGGCTGGACTTGGAGTTCCTGTCATTGTTTTCAGCTCTCCTGAAGGGATGAAGACAGCAGCATTTAACTTAGCAGAGGGAGCAAATACTGCCTTAGGGTTATTGTCCAAAAGATCTGTGCACCTTGGCAGACCGATTTCTTAATAGTCCCATGGCAGGAGAGCAAAGTGAGAGATCTGGCTGCAGTGCTAAAGGCGTTAGGCAGGAGGATTATTGTAATGAGCGCAGATTGGCATGGAGAGCTTTCCCTTCTTGTGTCTTTGCACAGCAACTGCAAGGGATCCCCCCAAAATACGTCTACTTCTGGCTGGCTGTCAAATCCAAAATGAAACACCTGTGTGCAAGATAAATTCGTGGATATGAATGAGTGCTCGCTAGTCATCTCTGGCACTGACCGCCTGCCAGGCTTTACCAACTTGCATTTATTTGTGTGTGTGTGTATATTTATTTTAATAGTTTTTTGCATTTTTTTCCCCGAGTCATCTGTAGTGAGGGTCAAAGCAGTGTGTGAATACATAATTTGTACACAAGACGTCATGGTAGGGAATGGGAGTTCGCCCTTTGCTTATTTACATTTAATCTAGACCCCTCTGCTAATGTTTCAAGCAAGTGCCTGCGGCAGTTTTGGACTTTGCAGCTTCATTTTTGTTTCAGTGAGCTTGGGTTTCTAAGAAGTCTTGAAACCATTCCCTGCACAGATACTGGGCTAACCTGGATGCCACTCCTCCACACAGAGGAGAGTATTCAAGGTCAGACTTGGTGGTACTACCTCATTTTCTGCTAGTTCCATTAGCATTCACAACTGAGACTGTATTGTGTTTCAGTACTTACCTCCCCGCAGAAATATATAGGCTCTCCATGAAGCTAGGATTCCATATGTACTGCTTTCGGTGAAATCTGTTTATCTTCGCAGTTGGCCAAGAATAAATAAAACAGCCTTATGGTTCCCATGAGTATACACTATATGCCTCAATTATTGGTGCATTATATTAGTAGCAGATGCTACATTTCCCCCATATAAAAGGGAAGAAGATTTCTGAACAGTAAAACCAAATTTTTTGCTTATACACCATAATTATCACCATTCTTTCATTTCAAAGGCATCTGTCTGACATACCCTAATCGTGATGTGTTGTGTTACCGTTTGCATTACGTTTTGTTCCTGAAAATAACAGTGATGGTTAAGGTTGCAGGAAGGTTTCTGCTCGGTTTAGGTGCTTTGAAACTTGCTATGGTATTTTCCTTTTAGCTTGAATTGTTTCAGGTGTTTCTTCTGGGCAAGTCAAATAGCCGCCTGGCCCTCAGGAGAGCTGGTGTGGCTACAGACCCCCTGGCTTCAGGCTGCTTTGTGCTGCTGAGAGCTGCCCAGGGCAAGGGGCTGGACAGGTGTACCTCTCTGGCATCTCCAGACATCATCCCGTTTGCTTTTACTTCTCTTAAATATTTTAACACCTTGACAAAAAAAAAAAAAAAAAAAAAAAAAAGAGGTGAGATTGGGATGGGTATTTTTGCTGACACTAGATGCCTCCTACAGGCTACGGTGTGATATGAGATAAAATAGACAGTTTTCAATAATCTTACCAGGTTTCTTCCCCAAAGGATGTAAAACTCACTATTTCATCTTAGCTGCATTTGAGTTCACAGCTGCCGCGTGCAGAGTGTTTATCCCATGTCTTTTGCAAAGCTGAACTGAGAACTGCTCTGCAGCGTCGCCCCCCTTTCATTGTGGGCAGTACGATGGTGACACCAAGAAAAGGTATTTAATCTGTCTTGGATTCTTGCACCCATAAAACTTTTTTTAGTACACGTCTAGCCTCAGCACACTTCTCCCTGACGTGTTCTGGCCCCTAGGAGATCAGCCCTTGGTGATTTTTCAGAGTTCACCTGCATCCTGCGTGGACTTGAATTGAGGTCCTTTCCACTGGATTTCATCCGTGTTGTCTTTTCCAGCTTGAACCTTACTGGAGCAGGCTGACGTTTCCCCCCTCCCCCATTTAATGCACAACTGCACCCTCTCCTGCATCTCTCTCTGCACTAGGGCTGATGTGATGGAGGCAGCTTTGCCAGGGGCGCAGGCGTAGAATGGGGGCTTGAGCGTGTGAGTGGCCTCAGCCCCTCCCAGAATTGCCACATAAATGTTGTTTCCCTGAAAAACCTCTTGTGAGTCATCTTTAGAGATGTTGTTTCACTCTAATTCCCTGCCCTACCTGCAGTGTTCAATCAGAGCGGCTGCAGCAGGAGGCTGTCTAATAGCAGACCTTTTCAGAGACAGGCGGTTAATGGGAACAGTAGCAGGCCCCGAGGTGTGTTTATACAGTCGGTCTCGCTTCCTCCGCTCCTGTGATATATTAACTACTTCGGAAGTTTCCCAGCTGTTTCAGGGGATAAATAATGGCAGTGGGAGCCCATATTTAACCTTCACCGTTCAGGCTGTGTGCTTTGTAGTTGTCGTCTTTTATCTCCCTGGCTATCTGGGAGAGACTTCAGGCACCTTTCTGCTCTCTTGGCTGCGCTGTTCCCGCTCTCCCGCCTGCTGCCGCGCACACGGGAAGGCATCGCCACTCCGCATTTTCGTCGGTCACAGCACAGCCTTCATCCTCTGCAGTTATGGTGGGAGGGGTGGGAGGCTGGTTCCCCCCCAGCAGTGGTCAGGCAGTTCCCGGAGGCTCTCCCATCAGTGCCTTTGCATCCTTCTCTAAGCTGTTTGCTTGGATGTAGCCTGTCACGTGTTTTTTGTTGTGTTTGTTTTCCTTAAGCTCAGTGGCTGCTAAATGGCGGTGATTTGGGTTGTTTTTCTTTATTTCAGTGAATGATAAATAGAGGTGCTTTGGGTAAATATTAGCGAAGGTCAGTTGTGAGATTCCCCACACCTCTTACTCCCCAAAAAGGCTCCAGCCTGGAAAAGTCCTGGCCTGGCATGGAAGAATTTAAGGTATTAGCCATGACAGTGTTGCAGTGGGAGGCAAATGCAGCTATGCTGAGACATCTCAGTGATCCCTACTTTCACCCAAATGTTACTTACCTGGCATTACGTTTTCTGGGTTTAAACGGGTGGAAAAGAAAGAATCAGATGAGGTGTTCTGGAGGGTGAGCTCCCCCTGGGTAAACCCCAGTGGTGACTGTGGATGGGACTCTCACTGAGTGGCAGATGAGGATTCTATGTAGTGTGGGTCTGTAGCAGAGACACATATGTGGTCATTGCAGCAGTGCCCTCGCTGTCCTCAGGTAGTCATGTGGCCGTATCGTGAACTCTGTCCTGCAGTCATCTTGGTCTTCATAAGCATGTGAGAATACAGGGAGAATTCCAAATGATATTGGGGAGGATTATGTGGCTGGGCAGGGGAGGGTCTTCTAGACCTGCTTTTCTGATTCGGCGATGAAAAGTTTCCTGAGCGTTATTTTGCTGCAAAATTCCCTGGTTTTGCTTGCCTTACTGCTCCCTGTGTACTTCTGTGCCTGCCTAAACAGCCTCCCTAACCTGAGTGCTGAGTGCCTCTGTCTCCTTCAGTTTGCCGAGGTACTGGCTTAAGGAGCCTCAGGCTGAGATGTTCACGCTCTTCTAAAACTATGCTTGAACTTCAGGATCGTTTGGAAGATACAGCAGTCTTGCATTTTAGTTTTTGCCTGAATCTAAATTTCAAAGTGGAAACGCTTTGCTCACAGTAGTTCAAGGGTACTCACCTTTGTTACGTTCCCAAAATGAAAATACGTGCTGTTCCAGAACAAATTGACTTCTGTCCTTGATACAGAGATGAGCAAGATATTATTTCCTCATGTCTCTGACTTGGAGTCTATAGAATTATTGTTGCTGACTGTAAACTATATCCTTGACTATAAACAGTACAGTTTATTCAAAACTAGTGTTGAAACCCAGATTCTGGCAGTTGATTATGGACAAGTTCCAGCTAGACATAACCTCTTGCTTAGTGCAGTTGTGGGATGAGCAGTG
The DNA here is from genome assembly GCA_013400035.1 of Rynchops niger. Taxonomy (NCBI): domain Eukaryota; kingdom Metazoa; phylum Chordata; class Aves; order Charadriiformes; family Laridae; genus Rynchops; species Rynchops niger. Next base: position 356,013 of record VXBH01007182.1, read on the forward strand.
ATTTACTGAGAAATAATCCGAAGCAAACTGATACTAGAAAGTTTTTATGCACTTCATATTCTTCTTCGTATTTCTCCCTTTAGACTCTCAGCAGTATCTGGTAAGGGAAGCTCATCGTTGAGTGACCTATGGTCAAAGATACATGGCTGATCCAACAAGACACTTTGTCCTTTGGCTTTACAGATTGCTCTGTTCCTGGTGACTTCAGTGAATTTGTACAGGTGCTAAATAAAAAAGATCTTTTCCTTCTCGCTTGGAAACGTAGAAAAGATATTGGGAGCAAGTTTACCTTGTTTGAGCATATTTGGTGTCTGTTCTTCCTCTAAAACCAAGGAAACCTACTAGCATTGTCGGTGTCCCCAGATCGTTTCAATAACCCTGGCTGAGGAATAAAGGAGTCATTGTCTGTTCTTCTCCTTATTGCATCCCCTCAAACAGGTGGAAGTTGGCTGGTGCCGTTAGTTCTCTCTTTGAGGTGTTGGCTTTATTTGACTCCGGAGCTACTGCAGTAGAGGATACCTGTTCTGCTAATGAGTAGCACTCAGAAGCCATTTAAACCCCGTGGAAACTCGATAGCTGAACAGGTAGCCCCTGCTGCTGTCTGCAAAGCTGCCGCCGCTGCATCCTCCCTGCTGCGCCTGGCGATAAGGCACAGCTTGAATCTTCAAATGCCACCGGGAGGATGATCAATCTCAATCCAGCCCTGTCCTCCTCCTCTCCCCCAGACAACTTTTACTGAGGAAGAGAAAGAAAACATAAAAGCGGCGGCTCCAGGGCGTGGGAATTTTGAAGGTGGTGGAGTTACAAATCAATCATGACCAACAACAAAGGGCTCGCAACTTAAATCTCAGGGAACATTACTGCTGTGGGAACCCAGAAGCAAGTAAAAAACCATAAATGCACACACAAGCAAAGATGAAAATTTTTCTATTCTTCCTGTTATCCTCAGTGGAGGAAAAACTGTGTATTCCATCCACTCACCAGACAAACTCAAGTTAAAACAAGATAGAGGGATCCTACTTATCTGATGGTTGTGACAATGCTATGCATATGATATACAGCAGGGAATTCGCATAACACAAAATAACATCCAACATTAATCCCCAAGAAACGTCTTACAGAGCTGAACACAAGATGCTACGCATTCTAATCAGGGAGGGGTTTCTTTGCTGCATTTTGGACCTTTTCCTTTTCTTTTTTTTTTTTCACTAGTTTCAGCAAATGGAACATTTCCAGGCATTTGCCTAATTCTGTCTCCTCCCTAAAAGGGAGTAAGATTTAATGTTTTAAGGTTTGGGTTTTTGGTTTGGGTTTTTTTTTTTTTTTTTTTTTAAATTTCAGGAAAGGGTTGAGCCCCAAATTCTCTCAAAGGTGTGCTTCCGTTCGCTGAGATTTTCCATCACGCTTAAAAAGTGCTTGTACCTGCATAACTCTTTAAGATCTGACACTCTGAGACAGATTTTTTTAAATATAGGACCTAAAATCCCCATTTTGGCCTGCCATCTGTCAAAACGTACTTTCAGATAAACCACGTTTCAATCTATGGGATGCAGCTCTTTGCACTACCTGAGATCCAGGCAGTGATTAAATGCCCGACTGCTCCTTAAGTACCCAAAGAAAGGCTTGGAAGTTTTAAAATTAGCTGTGAATTCTTACAGGGAGGTTAATTAAGTTGATGCTGTTTAAAATAAGAAATGTTCTTACTGATTTCCAGGCCACTGAATAAAAGGCTTCAAAAACAGTAATCGAAATGCTCTTATTTCATACTTGGTAGTGGCTTGCTCCTTCCCCACCTTAAAGCCATGTTGCCATCTTTCTTTCTTATTGAGTATTCCTCCACTGGCTTCTATCTTCTGCCTTGGTTTGGCAGATCCCACTTCTTCATTATTTGGTATCGAGGATCCCACGTCTGTCCCTCTGAACTCTTTTCCAGATGATGTCTTTAGGTCTGTGAGTCTCCCCTTTGCAGTAGCTCTCTCTTCCCTCTAGTTTTTGGAGACCTTTTGAATTCAGGGCACTTGAAATTGGGGGTTTGCTGAGGTCGCCCTGAGAGCGCAGAGGTGGGTTTGAGCGGCCGGGGGATGAGTGGGAGCCACGTGGAAAGAGGGCTTGAATTCAGCACAAGATTTGTCCCGGGTGAGATGTCTTCTGACACGCACCCTGGTCAGACAGCCATTCTGCACTGACACACACGGCATACGGTCACAGTAGTCTGCAGCCAGATACCTGAAGACTAAAGGCAAAATACAATCAGCAGGCATTGTTAACCCAGAATATGCCTAAAATGAACAAAAGTCTTACCAGGGGTGATTTCTCCTAAGCTATAGACTCTTTTAGAATCAAGCGATCTAGCAATAACAATGATCCGACGGAGAAGAAAGAGAAAATGTCTGAGTTTTCAATTAAACTTCTTTTTTGTTAAAGTCAGTGGCCTGCAAAACATGCTTTTACAGCAGAGCAAAGGCTTAATGTCTGTCTGTACTCCAGGTCTGGATTTTGCAAGGTGATTCATCTGTGTCGAGTTTGCTGCGTGCCTATAAAATCAGGAGCTTGGCTGAGTAAATTAGAACTGAATGAAAAACTTTTTAGTCTGGGGACCAACAAGATAAATCCATCATACAAAATGAATCTGAATTTTTGCTGGGTAGTGTTGCTCGGTATTGTTTCACATTATTTCTTACAAGACTTTATAAGAATTGTAAGAACTTCTCCCAGCTGGGAAAAAAGAGATTTTTGAAGTTCATACTTTTACGTTTTTTCAAGATCAACTGAACCTTTACAAATAATGGCGTTACCTCCGGATCTAGAAATCAGTTCTTTTCTGTCATTCTGTGAGCTGTCACTTGCAGAGGTTTTATTTCAGGGTGATTAAAAAAGTACGTGTGCTTTCTCCTTGCGCACATGCTTTACATCTATTGTATTGTATCTCAGATCAAACGCTGAAATGCAATGCCTTTGGAAGTCTTCAGAGTAGAAATGCAAAATGCAACCTTTGTTGGTTTAATTCTGAGTTGTGGTTGTTTGTTGTTTTTTAAATTAATTTGTTTCCTGAAGTTGGGGTTTGACATGATACTCAAATGCAGTGTTTCATTTGATCTTCTCTGATTTCTTCAGCAGCAATGAAAGATTTTAGGAAACCCTCTGCTACTTTGCCTTTTTATGGTTGAGAATTTCATCGATTTGTGCAATTACAAGGTTGGAAAAACGTGACCAATGTTTGCACACAATGTAATAGCAGCCTATAAGAGCGGCAGGGGGAGGGGAGATGGTGTTGCAAAAAATCAATCCTTTCAGTCACAGTTCACCCCTATTAACTGAGTCTTGAACACTTGCAATTGAATATGTGCTTCTGTAATTTGCTGAATTGGTGCCTTGGCGCTCGCTCCTGCCAGCACTGAAATTAGCCCCAGTGCGGTATTTGAATTCCCCGCCAAGGGCACAGGGCTGCTGGCAGAGCGCTCCCGCCTGACGGTGCGGCACGGTTTGGATGGGTTGGGACGGTTGCTGCTGTTTGACAGGTTCCTCTTACCTCACTTGAGTGGGTTTGGCTCCGTGTGAGAGGAGATGGGGAGCTCTTAGGAGACACGTGAGCAGAGGGTGGCCTTGCGGATGTGGCTGTGCAAAAGGTGCAGATGAACCCAGCACTGGGGCATTGCCGGGAGAGGAGGGGCAGAAGGAAAGGTGATGAGGGAGAAGGCAAGAGAAGGAAGGAGAAGCATTGCTTCGAAAAACCTTGAGGGCAAGGACCAGGCAACTGCTTTAGTGAATAACCCTCTCTCTGGAGTGCTCTGCTCAGTATTACCATGTAGCCACCGTGGGAATATATAACCCAGGAATCCAGGCCCATCAGTGGAAATTATCTGATGAACTGGCAATTGAAAAAAAAAAAAAACACCTTGCAAGGTCTTCAGATCCTGTGTGAATAATTCCACTTCTCTTTTCCCATCCCTTTTGGTGGTGGTCTCTGCAAGGTGGTATGGGGCGGTAAGCACAACAACAGAAAGGAAATCAAAAAGGCAGGACAGTCCTCAAGGGTGTGCATACAACCCCGATGCTTTAATGAAGCACAAGTAATCTGTCTTTAAGAGAAAGATGTGATTTATTCAATGCTATTGAACTGGAATTTGTTGATATCTAATATCCTGTGTACTGGGAATAGCTAGTGATGGAGTTGCAGCCCCAGCCTTTTTCCAAATATGATTTTGAGGGTGGTTCTGGGGTTCAAGTACATTTCCACAAGGAGAAACAGCGTGAAATGAGAAAGAATTCAATCAGCGTTCTTAAAATCTATGAGAGGCCATTTTCTTTGATGTTAATATCGAGTTAGTGCTTTATAGTAAATGGCAGAAGAAAATCACAGATAGGCTGTGAATCACGAAGCAAGATGTTTCCCCTGGAAAAGCCCTTGTTTGCAGTAGTGGCAGAGCACTGTTTGTGGGAAGCAAGTTTCACGGAAAGGAGGAGAGTAAGGATTGTCCCATGGCCACAATGCAGGCGCTGTTGTCTGCCAACTCTGACTTTGTCTTTGCTTTCTCTGCTGCATATTCCTGGTACGTTGAAGATTGAGATGTGCAAGTGCCGTAGTAAATCAGAGATGCAGTTAGTACTTTTGCTGTTTTGATAACAAAAGGCAGGTGCCAATGGAAATGAGTTGCAAAGCGTACAGCCCTCCATCATCCTTTACAGCCACACTTTATGTTACCTTTCCAGAAAGCATTTCATGATTCTCCTGACTGGTGGCCCAGAATTAGGGAGGACAGTTTTAAAATTAAAAAAAAAATAAATAATAAAAGATATAGGAGGAGCAAGGGATGCAATTGGAAGAAGACTAGGAGAGGGAGGAGCTGCCCAGGTGGGATTCCAGATTGCATAAACTCTGTTTTACTGTGGTGCATCCAGCTTTTCTTCCAGGGCTCTGTGTGTGACTAAAGCATGTGAAAATCCATGTGCTGACAGCACCACAGAAGGGGAAGAGGTTTTGGAAGATGCATCAATCTGACAGCAGGGGGGTATGTGCTGCCATCCCAGGTGGGCAGCACTGTTGGTAAACAGGATGCAGAGAAGATAAAAAGGAAAAGTAATTTTGGCACCGTCATTTCCACTTCTCCCATTACAAAAAAATCGTGAACAAGATCTGCTTTGAAATAAAAAGCAAGCAGCTGTATAATATTACTACAAAGTACCTGAAGGAAGGATCATGATAGAATCAAACTGCCATGGAGAAAAGCAGTTATGGCTGTAGAAGAATAATCTTGGTGCTTTTCCTACTTAAATACAGGTATGCGGAGGAACATCACAGCATGGCAATGAGGTGATACTTGTCATTTGTGTGACAGAGACAAATTAGAATCCAGCCATCTCAGGGTGGGAACGATTTTCGTGAAAATTAATGACTTGATTAGAAGGAGAAATGAAGCTTCTTCAAGGGGACACGCAAATAAAGGAGGAATCGCTAAAACTGTCACCTGATGTAAAGTGAACATTACGCAAAGAAAGATTGGTGGGATATTGTACAAAGACAAATTTGATGTGATATTAATCATATAGTGCCGGCCGGAGCAAAGGGGAGAGGGAGAGGCAGTATTCGGCACGGTACGTGTGTGGCTTAGGGAGGTGTTTCTGCTGAAGCAGGGGATGAGTGTCCCATTCCCAGATGAGCCGGGGGCATCCTCTGCACCCCCAGGACTGTTTGCAGCTCTCCGGTGGGTTTGCCAGGCCCTGTGTTTTTCTGGGTGGTGCTTCCCACTATCTCCAAGCCCAATGGAAGAGATTTACCTCCTTCATCTAGAGGCAGAGGTAATAAAGAACCATTAATTTCAGCAAGCGCTTGTAGTTCCCCAGTGGCAAATTTGCAGAGCGCGGCGTGGTCTGTATTGGGTGATTTCTCCAACCTTTTGGGAGGAGTAGGGCCACTGTATTTTAAATGACAAACACCTGTAATCTCTGTTGGGAAGAAGTATATCAGGCTAAAACTGATCAAGTATTAAACCCCATTTTGAACTTAGGTTTGTTGTGTTAAGAACCAAATCTACGGGGGCAATTAGTTTCAGGTCCAAGCCCAACCTTGCTTTCCCAGGGAAGGAGCATGTTTGAGGACAAGCAAGGCAGCTAAACAAAAAGCGATGCTTGTCTTAAGCAGGAATATTACCTGCATTAATGGCTACTGACATGCAAGTAGTAAGTTCACAGAAGGTCTTGGTTTGACTTTGAGGAACACCTGAGAGATTTTCTTAAGTTTTCTTATAGTCCAAATGATCTGCAAAATATGTTTTTCTTCTGCTGTCTCTTTTCCTTGGGTGTGGAGAGCCACAGACCTTGCAGCCTGATGTAGGTAACACAGTAGGATCCAAAGCTGTTTATCAAACACTGTTTTTTCTCGTCCAGCACTACCAGTGGGAAGGACACTGATGCCCAACCAGTTCTCTTGATGATGCGTTTTGTCAAACTTCAGTTTGATGGAAATTTGTCATGGCAAAATGAGGGATCTTGCAGAGACCTGACAGAAAATAAAAGTCTAGTGCCATGCTCTAGCTGCATGTGACAAAAAGGGGTGGAGATAAGCTGGTAAGTTCATGATGTGGTTATCTCTATTTCCTTGGCCGCTGAGCATTAGGTAGCGCCAGTGATGTCAAGCCAGCTGCGTGCTCTCGGGATGGTGATGCTAGAGATGAGTAGGATGGATTCGTGCTGCTGGAAGGCATATTTTTGGCCAATCTATCTGCAGGCTTTGGCAGAAGCCCTGAAACAGTTTTCATACATTGAGACACATTTTTACAACAACATGACTTAGATTTTTTAAATTATAAGGAAAACTTACGTTACAGAACGTATGATAGCTTACCCCCGGGAAGCAGTGCGCTGCAGGGGTAGGATTTGTTGCGTGGCTTTGAGGCAGGAGCCACCCTCTTTCGTTTCCAGTTTCAGCCCGCATGTTCTTGGTCTACCTATTATAGAAAGCGCCATTTTACTGTTGGTAGGGAGCCTGAAATGCTTGGTTTTCTAACAGCATCACACCTGTATGACAACAACCACCTCCAAACATATTCCCTCCTGGCCAGGCATTGCCACCTGGAATTCCCTCCGCCTGCAAGATGGCTATGGTATGTTCTCTCTTGCCAGAAAATACATGTACTTTACTGATCTGTACAGGACGCTTATCTCCCTGAGATCAGGGCGATGGCTCCATGCGACGCTAGAAGTCTTGTGAAAAACGCTCTAAGCACGTGTGTGCAGTTGCCACACCGCGCTTCACGGACGTCCCTGGAGCTGCCTCGCTTGCCTTGCACAAAGGCCCTTTGTGTGCTCATAATTAGCATGCAAACTGGATGCATGTTTCTGTGCTTTTTCATGCTTTCAAAACGTGATCCTGTAGGGGCTGTTTATCCTTTTTCTTCTTTTTTGTTTATTTCTAATAAGATGAAGCTAGCTATTGTTGTCCCTCCAGGAGTCGGGAAATACTCTCTGTTAATAGCAGAGTCCACTCATTCTTCTGCTAAGAATTTCCCTTGCTCTCCATCAAAAGCCTTTGAAGCCTCCACCTCTTTCCTCCTGTTTGAAAGTAGTCGCTGGGACTGTCTTCATATTCCCCATGTATATTTAAACACAAATTGCATCTGACTGCGATGACACTAATTAAGGCAGAGGCACTCAGATGCAGCCCCCCTTGTGGGGAGCGTGGCCAATAAACCCACTGTGACTGGCAGGTGTTTCGACCGCTTTAGACAACCGCAATTTCATAAAGTGTCCTTCCCCATCGCCTTGGCGAGGAGGGGACTGCCAGGCAGCGACCAGGTGGCTTTGGGGACCGTGGGACTGCTAGCCCATGTGCCCCCCCAACCTGCTGGCATCTCGCCCCATCAGGCATCTTTTCAAGGCTGCTGCCACCCCTTTGCTGTAAATAGGGATTTTTCCCTCCCAACTTTGTAAATTATGAAAATATTTTGTATTATCCCAGTGATTTTATAATATCCCAGTTATGTGCTCCTGAGGTGTTTGACCAAATATTATTAAAACTCTGCATGGGCTAATAATCCTGGAAGTCGTGCGACGCCTTCCTGTGACATTGAAATCATTTAGTAATTTTACAGTACATTTGAATTTCGGCGTCGCTCAGCCGCTCAGTTTCCATTAACTTTGCCTGGAATTTCTTATGTCCGTGCACACAAGCAAAAGTGTCAACTTTCTCCTTCATGCTCCAAAACGCCACCTGAATCACAATTGCGCTGCGGCTAATTGTTATTAATTAAGCTCTTCCTAGCTCTCCTAGCTGGGCTGGGCTTTTTTGTGGTTGTAATAAAAAGTGGATGCATTTTGTAAGTGCAGTATTAAGGAGGGAAAACAAGGGAGCCCTGCTCCTGGGAACTTCTCTGTGCCCTGTGAGATGGTTTTGGGGCAGGTGGGGGTGTTTTTAAGGACAAGGCCACGGTATTGGTGAGCGGTGCAGAGGCTCGTTACCGTCAAATTAGCTTCACTGACCTTCGATGCCATTTACCCGTCACAGGCAGGCAGCTTCAAGGACATTTTGCAACGGGTAAATTTGCACTGAGCTGCTCCGGCCGCACGTGCTCCCGCATCACTTAAGCACGCAGCCGTGGCCAAAGCCCCCGGCACACGGTTTGGCTGGGATCACATGCCGGGGGCCCTGTCCCCCCTGCCGGGGCTCCCCCCTCCCCCAGCCCTCCCATTTCCCAGCTTCTGCTGAAGCGGATCATCCAATGGAGGTATTAATGAAACGGGGACCCTGGGAGCAGGCTCCTGACAGAGGGCTTGCATTGAGAAAATTGTTTCTTGGCCTTTTCCTCTTAATGAAGCTGTTAATAACGCGCCTGTTGCTTCCTACCCAGTGCCGAGGAGCAAGGCGCCTGTCATTCTGCCGCCTTTCTCAGTGTTTGTTTATGAAAATAAAATCAGGTGGGGAGGTCTTCAGGCAGAAGCGCTGTCATCTTCTTGTGAGAGGCAGGAATATGAAGCTGCTTTTGGTCTGTGGGAATATGTCATCCGCGTCTTCGGGGAAAAAAAGCAACCAGCCATCTGCTGCGTCTCTCCCTTTTTTCCCTCCTCGCTTTGGGTTAAGAATCAGAAAACGTTGTTTTTGGCACGTCACTGGGACATGTTATTTTAACAGTGACCTAATGGCTACCACTTGCAGGATAAAGGTGCATGTAAATGTCCTCTTAAAAGGTCAGAGATAGTCTTGGGAATTTTCCGAGTGTAAAAGGATCAGGGAATGGCTTGTGCACAGACATAAGAAATAAGCCCAAGGGCACGGGCTGGTGTTTTCTCTGGGTTACTCATGTGTAGCCTTGTTGGAGCAAAGCAGCGTGGAAAGGGAATCCCTTGGAGAAGCCTGCGGTGGTGGTCAGGGTGGGAGTCTTCTGCACCACGCTCGGTCTCACAGCCATTTCTCAGGCCATCCTCTCCATCTTCTACAGGCTGAAGCTTTAATCTGTCTGTGGATCCTCCCGGTGCTGCCACCACTGTTCCTGGGGCAGCTCTGGTGTTGTACAAGGTATTGCCTTTCCTTCATCCCAGCAAATTCCTTGGTATTTTGCTGTTATGTGTCCATTCTTCTGCTGGTAGCATTTGCAGAAAAATGACCAAATATCAGATAGCAGCCTGAGCTCTGGGGCCTTGGAAGTTGGTAGAAGGCGTTATGGCTATTTGCCAGGTTAAACCCCTCACCCTGCTCTTCCAGAGTCTCTTGCAACTCTCTCTGAGACTGCCGTATTCGCCATGCCTCCTTGATCCCTAGGCAAGACTTATGCCTGTTCTGTATTACTGGTTTTTTTTTTTGTTAAAGCACTTTCCTTGCCATGTCTGCAGAGGAGACCTGGCTGGCCACCCTGGGGTGGGCATCTCTCTTCTTGCAGGTAAAACAATAATCAGTCCTACGTGGTTTCTGTATTGCGGTGAGAAAGGGCTAAGAAAATAGCTACCCAAGCTCCAAAAAGACCAACTGTATTTATGTATCTATATAAAATGTATGTGGGAATAAATATACGTGGTATGCTCCTATGTTCCACGTGGAGTTAGCAGCAGGCGAAGAGCCATGGGATGAGGGTGTTACTTCCAAGGGATGTGAGTTGGTGCAACACAGCAGAGCATTTGCTGTCTCTGCTTCCTCCTGCCCTCCCCGATCCCCCACCCAGGGGGTGCAGGTTTGCCTGAATCCGCCATTGTGAAGAGAGGCGAGCTCCGGTACCGATTGCTCCAGTGATAAGCCAGTCCTGCTGTTGCCGAGTCGGAGATTCAGAACTAATGGTGCTCCTGCTCCTGGGATTTACCATTCCGAAGATACTTTATTGCTATCTTGTGACATTTCCCTGCACTTTTATGCTCATTTATATAACTGTTTTCTTTGATTTATGGCAGGTTTTCTTCATGTATAACAGTGCCATAAATTGTGCAGCCCTACTTTCAATGGTTATGAATTTGAGATATTTGGTGAATGGGGGGAAAGGGCGGAAGCCTTTTTAAGAGGCTTTTGATCACAACCCCAGTCAAAATAACTGGTTTTCTCTATACAAATTTGAAGCAGGCATCAAAATAAGTTGGCACAGTCTGTTTCTTGACTAGCCAGGCAGTTGTGTTCTGGGTTTGTTTTGTATAAAATGTAAGTTACTCATGTATGCTAAAAGGATGCAAGAGGCCAAGCCCACACAGCGGTGACATTTGTGGGGGCACCCTGCGAGCTCTGGTACTTGGGTCTGCAGAGGTTTTCAGAAGAGCAGCAAATTAACGTTCTTCTTTTCATAAACCTTTCTGTTTCTCTTCATAAACCTGCTTTTTCACATGTTATTTTTTAAGACCATCAAACAAGCTCAGATTTCCAAGGAGTGTTCAGCGGCCATCAGACATCCAAAGCCTATCAAAGCCACCGGTCAGGCCAGTGAAATAAAAAAGACCTAGGGTTTTGATTTTGTTGGCGTCTTGCTTTGTGGAGGAAGAGAAACAGCTCATTTAAAAATTGCCTTCTGAGTTCAACTGTCAGAGAAGCTTTCTTTTGACCTTTACAAATGGATACCGTCACAATCAATGGGCAGAAGTTTAAGGGCAGTCTCTGGGGCAGGGAGGGTGGGAACAAACGCAAGCATTTATAAAATATATATGGAGTGTATTTTAAAAAAACCCAACAGAAAAAACAGACAGTATTAAAGGGAAGCATATTTGAGCAAACTTATCTATAAAGAATTCATAATACACGATTTGGACAAGTATGGTTACCTAGAATTTACCTTTTGGGATGATGTCTGAAAGTAGAAACAAAAAATAACAAATAAAAATGCCTTAGGTTAGTCCAGTGCAGCAATATGTTGGGTGAGGAAAACAATTAGAGATTTTAAAGTTGCTTTCCCAGATTTTGACAGCAGGGGAAGTGCATTTGAGGAGCAATTTCACAGCAACTTTGACTCCCCCTCCCGTGCCCCCTTGCAGCCTTGAAAAGAGAAACCATTTACAAAGGCTTAGTGGGAATTGCGTGAAGAGGGGCAGCTCGCTCTGTGATTGCAGCTTCTGGCTCGCTCATTTTTTAAAGCATCAATGAGACCAACCAAGAAGCTCATCAAATGCAGCCGCAGAGTCCTCCCCACCCAGGCGAGACAGGCAGAAGCTTCAGCATTGCAGCTGTTTGCCCTGAACGTACGGCTCGTGCGCAATGAGGTTATCAATTCAAATGCAAGTCCTGCATCGGCCCCCTTTGCGCAGATTTAATAGCAACTTATGCCAACAGTCTCAGTGAGGTTAAAAAGTAGTCCTTTACTTTTGGGAAAAGCTTCTTGATGGGAGAGGTTTGGTGTTGTACACCATGACCGTACCCAAAAATGGCTGCTGTGCTGCTGTTCACTAGAGCTGAAGTCCTCAGCGGCCTTGGAAGAATTTACTGAGTGCTCAGGCTTTTAGCTTTTTATTACGTTTAATGTAAATTGTACAACCCAAGGACTTGGTTCAGAAGATGCAGGTTTGAGAAGGTGGGAGTTGGGTGCTTGCGAGCACCTCCCCTCCTGAGCAGGCCTGCTGGCGATGCCCTACGTGCTCAGCATCCTCTGTGGGGCCGTTCGTCTGAAATGTGCACGGAGTGCAAGAGATGCAGGATCGTCTGTGGCAGATGATCACGGAATCACGGAATCTTTAGAGTTGGAAGGGACCTCTAGAGATCATCTAGCCCAACTCCCCTGCTAAAGCAGGATTGCCCAGAGCACATCACTCAGGAATGC
>VXBH01007182.1:368945-484475 GCA_013400035.1 Rynchops niger
TCATCCAGCCAACCCGTTATAACATCATAGAAAGCTATCAGATTGGTCAAGCATGATTTACCCTTGGTAAATCCATGTTGACCACTTCCAATAACTTCCTGTTCCTCAACGTGTTTGGAGATGACATCCAGAATGAGTCGCTCCATTACCTTCCCAGGGACAGAGGTGAGACTAACTGGTCTGTAGTTCCCCGGGTCCTCCTTCTTGCCTTTTTTGAAGATTGGAGCGATGTCAGCCTTCCTCCAGTCCTCGGGCACCTCTCCTGTTCCCCATGACCTTGCAAAGACGATGGAGAGTGGTCTGGCAATAACATCTGCCAGGTCTCTCAGCACTCGCGGGTGCATCCCGTCAGGGCCCATGGACTTATGGATGTCCAGCTTGACCAAGTGGTCTCTGACCCGGTCCTCCTCAACTGAGGGAAAATCTTCCTCTCTCCAGAGGAGAGTTGATACTAATTTAAGATTAGGCTGTATGTTTTATACGTAGCATATGGAAGTAAAAAGGTTATTGAATAGACTTTAATTATTGAAAGATTGTTTTTCCTGCCTATAAACTGGTATCTGAAAGCATTTGGTTTACTAACATGGGTTTTATCACTTAGTTTAGCCACAGACAACTAGGAAAACACAACCATCGGTTTCAGGAAGGCTTATGTAAGAGAGCACTTTGGATTAATTTTTGACTTGATGACCTTTAATGTATATGACCGCCAGAGACTCCAGGACGTGGTCCGTATTCCCAGATCCAGCATGTTGTGGCTCCAGACGAAGTGTGTTGATCACCCCGCTGGCCTGGCCAGCCTCAGCACAGCCCCTGCCCCTCTGCAGCTGCAGCACCCATCCCCTCGTCTGTAGTACTTCCAAGTTTAAATAATTGCTATTTTAGCTGTCTTACCCGAGCTGAATTCTCCTGTCTACTTGACAAGGCTATCGTGTTGCTTGAGAGCCTGTTATTTTCATCAATGAAAAATAAAATGCGTGCAGCTTCAACTTAATAGACCTACGCATATGGGCTGCAATGGGGGGGTTCCTTTAATCGCCTTCTCCTGCGTTGCACGGTCCCCTTGAAACACCTGGGCAAAGCAGCTCTGAAATGCTGGGTTAGCTCTTGCCTGGGTGATGGGGACGCCCCAGCCCTGGCGTGGCATCTCAGGTGCTCCTCGTGAGGTGTTGGTTTTCTTTATTTCTCTGAGGTTTCTCCCAGGACTTTTTGGTTAAGCCCCTCTGCAGTTTTGTCTTGCCAGAATCTGGGGAGGTTGCTCTCTCCAAAGCGGTCCCTTTCTTTGTGTTTAAAATTCGTAGTTATTTTAATCATTTTATTAGGTGGTATTTGGGTTATGTGATAATTAATGCAAGAGAAATTTCTGTGGGAGATCTTGGGGAAATACCTTTATTTTTTTCTTTTTTTTTTTTTATGTCACAGGTGGCTTATGCTTACCCTGGAACGATGCAGCGGTTGCTGTGTGCTTTAGTGGTGACTAATTACCCGCAGTTACGTTAGCAGATATAAAAGCACCTGTCCCACCTACCTTGTCTGAGCTGGATCTTTTACATAAACAGTGCTTAAATACTAGTAAGTAGGATCTGAGGGCTTGTGTGCATTTTGCCAAGTGTATTTTAAATATTGTACCGGCAGCGAGGACTGCAATCCCATTCCCATCGCAGCGGCTGCCAGCACTCCCGCTGGATTTCTCGGGCTGAGAATCAGGCAGAAGCTGAATGAATGTGCTCCCTTGTGCACGCACAAGCTCGGTGTGTTTGTACAATGTTAATTAAAACGCATTTAAGTTGAGTGAATGCTTGCTGGTATTCAGGGGCCCTCTGGGGAAGGAAGAAAAAGAAAGGCAGGCAGGCGAAGGCCCCCGGCTGTCGCAGAGATGCAGGAGTCCCGGTGGAGTGTCAGGAGCTGGTGGGGAAGGCAGCCGCTGCTGCAGCACCCCATGGCCATGCTCTGCGAGCGGAGCACCCCTGGGCGCCAGGAGGGCACTGCGGGGATAGGGGGGGAAGGAGCCCTTCATGTCCCCGTCACGGCAGCCTGGTTTGTGAGCTGGGAAGCAATTTTGGACCAACCTCATAGCGAATCTTATTGGCATCCCTTGCTAAATTGATTTGCGGTGAAGGCACATGTACAAAAACCAATCTAAGTGCTTGGCTCCCTTCTGCTCCCCCCGTTCCTACGCGTGCATGTGTTCACCTGGGCTCGTAGTTCATGCTCCATCATCTTCCCCCCACTTCTTCCACTGGCATTGAAAATGCGACCCAAATCCTTCCCACTGCTGAGACCTGTAGAGATTTCATGGAATCACAGAATTTTTCAGAGTTGGAAGGGACCTCTAGAGATGATCTAGTCCAACTCCCCTGCTAAAGCAGGATTGCCCAGAGCACATCACTCAGGACTGCACCCAGGCGGGTCTTGAAAATTTCCAGAGAAGGGGACCCCACACCCTCCCTGGGCAGCCTGTTCCAGTGCTCTGTCACCCTCACTGTGAAAAAGTTTTTTCTCATATTTGATCGGAACTTCCTATGTTCCAGCTTGTGCCCATTGCCCCTCGTCCTGTCACTGGGAACCACTGAAAAGAGTCTGGCTCCATCCTCCTTCAACCCACCCTTTAGATCCTTGTAAACATTAATAAGGTCCCCCCTCAGCCTTCTCTGAGCCAGCTCTCTCAGCCTTTCCTCATAAGGGAGATGCTCCAATCCCTCCATCATTGTTGCCCTACGCTGGACTCTCTCCAGTAGTTAGTTCCCGGTCTCTCCTGAACGGGGGAGCCCAGAACTGGACACAGTATTCCAGTTGTGGCCTCACCACTGCAGAGTAGAGGGGGAGAATGACCTCCTTTGACGTGCTGGTCACACTCTTCCCTGTGCAGCCCAGAATTCTGTTGGCCTTCTTGGCAACAAGGGCACATTGCTTGCTCGTGGATAAGTTACTGTCTGCTAAGACCCCCAGATCCTTTTCTTCAGAGCTGCTTTTCAGCAGGTCCAGCCCCACCACTTTGCTCTGGTAAGGAGTCAGGATACACCGTGATGGAGAGAAACAGGTCGCGTGAGCCATTGTGGGTGTGCTGGAGCGGGACTGGGGAAGGGTGAGCGTTGGAAAGCGGGGAGAGTAATATTTGCAAACTCTTAGGCCTTCGCTCTGCATTTAGCAGCCCGAGAACAGATGGCCTTGGATTACTCACGATTGTTTATCTGCAGATCTGGTGATGGTCTATGCTTTAGTACTGTAGGGAAGGATTTTGGCTCTTGACCTTAAGAGTTAGATTCACAAGCTTAATTCTGGGTGCAGCGCTCAGGAGGCTGAACTGAAGACTAGTGCAGGAATTCACCCCCAACAGGGAGAGCGATTCCTTCACGTGATGGTTTGGGCAACAGCAACGTTTGCGTGTACTAACTTGCTCTCTGGAGTGGTATTTAATTTCCTCGGGGAGGAAACGTAGGTCAGTTAAGAAAGGCTAATATTCTTGATCGTACTGGGAAGACCCAGTAAGGAACCCAAACTGGAAAACTGGTAATAGAAAAAGGTCCTGCCAGTGCTCATAAGTTGGAGGGCAGAGGAGACTTGCATTGTCTCTCAGAGCTATTTGAAAACCTTTTCGCTGGCTCAAAACAAGGCCTTACCTGAAGTAAACCAGGTGCTGGAAGCAGAGAGCACTCAAATCTTTCTTAGAGAATGTCTATTAATTGTTTGCTTAGGTTATGTACTTCATTGGAAACTAAATGTAAATGCTGAGGTCACTTCAATAAAGTAAGTTATTTCTTGCATCCTGCATCCAATAAGAAAATCCCACATCACTCCTAAGCAACCATGCCACATAAGTGGCTGAAAAAGCAATTTTTAATTTAAAATACTTTTCTATCACTTTTGTGAGGGTAATTTGCCGGTTTGACCGCTAGAGCCAGCAAGCACCTCTTAGAGCTGGCCCGATAGGGATGGTGGGGAGCGGTGCGGGGCCACGTGTCACGCCCGTGTCACCTCCATCCCTTGAGTTCCCTGCCAACTTGGAGGCTTATCTGCTGCCTCCTCATCAGAGCAGGCGCTTCCAGATTCACAGCAAGACCTCAAGGAGAGCCAGATGATAGAGCAGATGGCAGATGACTAATTTGGCAAAGTTAGATGAGTGGAAATTGTTTGCTTTAATTGCTTGTCAAGTCCGGTACCTACATTATAGTTAAGAAGCAACTATTTACCCTCAAAATAGAACGAAATGAGTAAAGAAAGCGTGGATATGTGTGTCTGTGAAGAGTAGGGAGAAAAAGGGAAGAAGTACCCAGAGAAAATAATTTGGTACAAAGGCTTGGGTGGGAAGAGCCATTGGTAAAGTCTCTGGTATTAATTTCTGCTTTTTTTTTTTAGTGGTAACTGTGTAATATAGGTCCTGCAGTAAATTTTTCCCATCCTGTTCTGTCCAGTTGCTGTATTATAATATATATGTGAGGAAACAAAAAGAGAAACAATGCTGGAAATACTGGCATAATGCAGGCAGATGACAGTGGCTTGATGTGGTCGGCACCGGCAATTATCCTTGAAATGTTGCAGTATAAATCTAGTCCTTTGATGCCATTTTTTGATTGGTATGGGCAGGAGTGCTACATCAATAAAATATGCTGTGTAGCATCCACCAAACAGATTTTGGAGAGCTTGGTGCAAGGAGAGGGTGCCGTCAGCTCCGGAAAGCGTTATCACACATAACTAATCCTTCTTGATGAAGTTACAATCACTGTCAGTTTTTCTGGTGCCTGTTTGTGTTCCTGTTCATAAAATTGGGAAAGCTCTTCCCTTTGTAGGTGGCATCTGATGAACCTCTACTGGAGGTGGGACCACCCTGATAAAATGCATTCCTACAACTTTTCTGGAAGCACTGGAAGCTTTTACAGTGGCATATGAAACGCTATTTCGGGGTTTAGCGAGCAAATTTCAGGGAATTAATACTTTTGGTCCCAGATGCTATCAACCCAGGGACATCTTCTCCACCCAAAGAGAAGAAAGGCTATCAATGTCTTTCAGAATGTCCTTTTAGCATTGCAGATTAAAGTCTGGATGACAATTATAGTTTGGGTTTGGTTTGTTTTTTTTTTTTTTAATTTGACTTTACTTAGTGGTTGTGGAGAGCTTAACATTGAAATAAAAATGAATAATAGCACCCTGGGGCTTGTGTCTCTGGGCTCTTTGCGTGCAGGTAAGGAGGGATTACAGCTCACAGCTGCTGTGGGCCAGCCCCTTCTGCGTCCCCTCGTCATGGTGGCACCCTGAGGGACGGAACGGCGGCTGGGTGGCAATGCTGAGCTTCTCCTCTCCTGGTTGTGCGGCCATCCAGGAGTTCGTGGCAGTTGGGTTGATTGCATGCAACTGGATTCAAATGGGATGATAATTTTCTAGTGTACAGCAGACCTCACGGAAGGAAAACACTTGTGCCAGCTGAGCTTTTAATTAGGAGTACAGAGAAAATTATGCTCTCCTTCATTACAGCCTCTCACCTAGGGAAAGTAAGCCTCTAATTTTAAAATGTTCTCCAAAACCACTGGGTTTTTAGGAAGACGGCTGGTGACCGCAAGGAGTGTTTTGCCTTCTCCCAGGAGACATCTGCAGGACTGTAAGTGCAGGCGGTCCCTCCTTTCATTAGGATGTGCTTAATTGCAAGAAAATTCGAGGCTTTTGCAGCTTGTTCAAAGGAGAGCTGTAAGATGGTAATGAAAGGATTAAAAGTGTGTTTACCCCTTCTTCTGTGTGCGCACATGATAGGGTGCCCAGGCTGTAGCTGAGAGCGCAGAGCATAATGAAATGAGTGGGGACTGCTGTGGCGTTGCTGGTAATTAGTTGTTCCTTAAGAGGCTCCAGTATTTCCCCCCATCTGGGGGCCTTAACAAATTGCCACGAGTGTTTGCAATTATTAATAAACAGTTATGTTAGCTGCCTTTCAAGAAACCCCCATGATGGGCCTGTCTGTAAAAACACAGCTAATTAAGTAAATAAGGGGCAAGTATGAAAAGAGAATGTTAGAAAGAGGTGCTGACTGTTGTTAGGCTTGTCCTGGCTGGGGTGAAGGAACGTGCGATTCTCTTTTGGTAAGCATGCTCCTGAACTAGTGTTTAAGCCTCCTCTTGCGTTTTTGGCCCACTTAAACCAATGGACAAAGGGAGCTCGTGTTGTATTCAGGCAGAGGCTGGTGCTGGACAAACGTGCCGCTCTCTCATGTCCCTGCCAATAAATGTTTTATGATTCAAAAGAATATATCCAGATGCTCAAGATGACTCCCTTGGAATTGGTAAGAAGGATGCCTCATCGCTGCTATGCTAAACGTGCTTTGGGAGAGGAGGGAGACACCGGTGTTTCAGGTGGGGGTGACCATGCCGGAGATGATGGCATTCGCTCTTCCTGAATAACTCCAAATGTAGGCAGATCCAGAGAGGGGTTGAATAAGAAACGGAATGAGCTGACCTCCTTCCGAAAGTTAGTTCATCTTGTTGAGCTGGGAGGATTATAAAATCCATTAGTCTTACAAGAAACAGGAATAGATTGAGTCAAGTGTGATTTCTTAATTTAATGTATAGATTTATCATCAACAGAGCAGAGCAAAAATAACGGCCTAAAAAGCAGAAGCTAAAGGATGTTTTTAAGTGCCTCCATTATTTGCTACCTTTGAGTGAGCATCTGAATGATTCGGCTTTGTTATGAAAAAACTGTCAATGGGAAATTAATTTCCAAGTCATGTGCATGAATATTGATGAAAAACGTAAATTCAATTCAATACAGACGATTATTACTGCTGTAATTGGGGCCATTAGGAGCTGAAGCTCTTCTCTGTCATTTTAGGTAGCTGGTAATAAGTAAACAACTGAATGGGGAGTGTGAATGTGTGAGTAATGCCTGAAATCCACTTTTGTGATGCCCAAGCAGGGCTCTGCCCAGTACCCACCCAAAACCACCCGTGTTTGAGGTATAGATGGGAAGCGGCCCCAGGCTGGCAGCCTGGCTGGTCACCGTCACCACCGCTTTGGGCATTCCCAGATGGGAAGGTGCACGTCCTTCAGCTTCGGGATAACATTAGCAGTGGGTGTCACTGGGCACGGTCGCACGCGTACATGCGAGGTTTGTAGCCAGAATATGGGAAGAGAGGGAATGGCCAAGCCTGCGTTGGTGGAGAGATGTGTTTGAGAGCTTCGTGGCATGCTGTTAACCTGGCACAGGCTGTCAGTCAACACCTCGCTGGGGAATCCGTCTGGGAAAATGTAACGGGACGTCAGGTTTTCCTGGGCATGCATTTAAATGGCGCTGAAGGGTTTCCCTCATTGAGCCGCCTCTGTAAGACCTTCTGAGCAAGCTGGGAGTATACATGCTCAAAGGCATTCAGTAGCGAGAGAAGCTGCAGATTGTAGAGGCACATCTTAAACTGGTTCTTTTTTGACCTCTGTTAGAGGCAGGGGAATTAGTGTTTTTCATTAACCAGGAGAGGTTCTGCTGCAGGGACTGCTTTTAACGCTCAGTCTTTATTTTCTTGCTGCTTGTTGGTTTCTGGGGCTATATAAAATAACGTGTCTAACAATATACAACAAAGTGCTTTGAAGAGAATTTATGAAATATAGATGATGGTGGTTTTGCATGGCATGACAAGGAAATATATTTTCGTTGTGCTCATGTTTAGGCCTTTATATGGTTGGAGCATCCCTGAAAACACGTATTATTTTGGCACTTAATTTTAAAGAGCCGCTACAACACACAGGTGCCTGTTGCTGTTCCAAGAGATGAGCAGGAGGGTGAGAGGGATGTGTTCGTGCTCAGGGGCAGATGGACTGGGCATCCTCTGCGACCCTTGCTCAGCTCCCATCTTGCATGCTTTAGTGCTTCTTGACTATTTTGGCAATTCAGACCCAAAATGATTGTATTTGCCCAGGAGCAGCTGGAACTTGCCTCCTGTGGATCAAAATGGGAGGTAAAACTTACTGTTAACTCCCAGTTCGCAGCCTGCTTTATGCCCCGTTTGGCTCCCTGGCACATGCAGGCAAGCGGGAGCTCTGCTGGAATTGTATATGGCAGCAGCATTTCTCCCTTGGGGCCGGAATGACTTTTTACCCTGTTATTTGTATCTTTCCTTAAAAAAACCCAGCAGCGTATCCAATCTCTCTGTTTTAAAGGACTCTGTGAAGGGTGGAGGGTACTGTCCCAGCCCTGTCCCCCGGTGAGTGAGAATTGATCTAATCTGCTTTTCTTGAATATTTGCATCGTTTTCTCTTTTGTATTTTGAATCTGGTGCAATTATTAGGTGCGTCAAAAGTATATGTACAAAACTTGTGCTGTAAAGCTGAGGCAGAGAGAGATTAATGGCTTACTATAGTAATGGATTATTAGCGATCTATAGTTATACGCACGTTGGCTTTGGGATTTCAGCTCATTCCCCAGCCTGGGGCTCTCTCCTGCTCCGGGGGCAGGTTCTGCTCCAGCGGCACTGCGGCTCAGGTACCCATCGCAGAAAATCTGCACTGCCGCGTTCCCCGCCGATTGATGGAGGATAAATCCCACTTTGGGTGTACTGCTTGATTTGAGACCATCTGCAACCAGTTTCTCTCCTCTCCTCTCTGCCTGTCCGTACAGTGCAGCGCTATAAGAGCCCACCCACGGTTGGAAGGATAGACACTGGGCACTGGATTTCCTGGCTTCCCAGATTTTGCAGCGGGAGCAGGCTGTGAGGAGCTGGCTTGCAGGGACCTTTTGCCGTGTATCTTGCAGGCAGCAGAGGCCCAGCTGTGAGCTGGAACACAGAGGTGTTTTGTCTAATGGAGGACCAGAGGGATTTCTGTTTTTAAGACAGAAATTAAATGCTTGGAATTGCTCTAGGATAAATTTAAAAGATCAACATGATTTCTTCTAAATTGGCTTTTAAGATTTTATTCATCTGCAAGAATTGATTTCTGTAGTGTTGTCAAAAGCTGGGAGCAGTTACTTGCAATGGTTTGGTTGTACAAAATTACTCTTACACTAATAAATCTGCAGCCCCAGCTCACATCTGGGCTGGCTTCGCCTCCATTGAATCCTCTTGCAAGAGCAGGCTCCAGGTGTTCTGCCTCCTTACAGCAACAAATGGCTAAATTAGCTTTTGGGAAACGTTTAACGGGTGTGCAACACGAAATACCAGTGTTGCAGTCTGTAGCTTTATTAGCTGAGCTGCTGGAATTGTTTTCTGAGCTATGGTGATCCTTAGTACTGATTGTGAAATGGAACAGAAATTATTTATTAGTCCTTGGGTGCCTTAAGACAGAATAATACTTATTTGGCTGGAAACACAGTCAATCTTGTTATAGATGCTGTTGCTTCTTTTAAGGAAAAAGCAAACAAACTAATTTTGTAATTGGGAGCAAACATTTTTGAAGTCTGCTGGCAGGGACAGGCACGCGTCTCCCTGCAGGGTGGAGATGCTGGTACGGCAGATCTCGAGGTTGTTCCGAATAAAACTTTCAATATGAGCTAGGGCACAGCTTCGTATTTAAAAAAAAAAGATGTGCCATCTCCGAGCAGCGCTGGTTATTCCTTTCAGATGTTCCCAGTTCAGCAGAGCTGTGTCAAGCCCAGTGGGACTGCATCTTTCCATCTTGGGAATCCCCCAAAATAGCTATTAAAATATTATAAACAAAATTTTGTTTAGATATGTTTTACTCTAAGTGGTAAGGTTGGACAAGAAAACTTTCAAAATGGGAATGTTTGTGCTTTAAATTAAGCTTTGAGTTGAGGTGGTAGTTTTTATTTTAAAACCTGAGCAAACCAACCAATTTTGGTTTTCCGCGACACAGTGTAATGAATACGTCAAACATTTCAAGCTTTAAAATTTAGTGAGGACTTTAAAATTTTACTTCTACCAGGCCATAGAAAGAAATAAAAAAATATTTACATCCCTTAGAATATTCCCTTTTGTATCTAGACCAGATGTGTATTTGGAAAATCAGCCCTACGTGGCACCTCTTCAGCGTTGGTCCGTGCTCTTTAGCTGCGGGAAACATAAAACCCGAAAAGGATGTGAGAAAGCCTTCATCCTGTGCATGGCTCCCCATGAAACCAGCCACTGCTCTCCCTCCCCACTGGGCAGTTACGGTTCGGGAGGGAACAGAGTTCTGCTGACATTTTTAGGGCAGAGGGAGTTTCCTTAGGAGAAAACTTTGGGCAGTTTGTGGGTTCCTGGCTGCCTCCCGAAGGCCTTCGCCAAGAGGCTGCTTGAAGCTCAGATCGCCCTGGCACAAGAGTAGATTGCTCTGCAGCAGAGAACTGAGATGAGAATTGTTCCCATTTCTATTAAAAAAAAAAAGGGGGGGGGGATGGATGTAGTAAGTAAACAGTCAATAATAGTAGTACTCAAAAACCTAATTACTTTTGATATTTATGAAAAGGACCTGCATCATTCAAACCAGCATATTTTAGCCAATTTTACTGATTATGCCTCCAGTCATGGAGAGTTTTGTTTGTATTGATTTAATCCAGGAGTGGGAACGACTCCAGAAATGCTATTCTGGTCTGGCTCATGTTTTGCATAATATAATGCTCATTTCAAAAGTTTGAATGTATTCAGATGAATTTGCTCGCAGATGAGAACAACCCACAAAGCTGTTGGTAGAGAGGAAAAGTAAGCGCATGCAAAAAAACCCCAAAACTAAAACCAAAAAAGCCCAGCCCTACACTTGACCGTTTCAGTAGCCCTGCTGTCCTGGCAGGCTGAGCGCCGTGTGAAAAACTGCTGTTGGAAAATGCTGTTGGAAAATGTTTCTTTTCTGCGTTCATTTTTGTCATTTCTTGATGCACGGCAAGCTGATAGACTGAGCCGAGCTGTGACCCTGCAGTGGCTTTGAACCTGACTTCAAAATTTAGAACAGAATAGTATAATATTAAAGGGCATCTTCCAAAAACTAACTGTATTAGGATGGTGTTTCCTAACTCATCTGAGGCATCTGCGCTGCACATTCAGTCTGGTGACTTGTGGAAAGACATTGTGGTTTTTGCTATTGTCTTTCTCCTATTTAATTGCATAAAGCTGGGAAGAGCTGGGGTCTTAAGGAAGGTGATGGGGAAAACAATGTTGGGTATAAGCCTTCTGGTCAGGTTGCTCTTGGCTTGTCCAACAGACCGTTCTGAGCATCAGCTGAATAGGGAAAATGCTGGATTACCCAAGTCAGCTTGGATGCATGGGTCTCTACAGCCTTACGTCCTTTAGTCTGTGATTGGCGCATCCCTGTTCAGTGTCCCATTCTGTCATTGGCAGAACTAGTAGTGACTCCACTGACACCTGGCTTTGGCCCTTTGGGTTCTGGGATCAAGTAGTTTTGAGTTTTTCTGCATTTCTGCGTTTTTAGCCTTTCTGCATTTGGTGGTAAATACCAGAACTTCATCCCGTTTGGTGAGATGTGTTTAAATTGCTGAGATGATTGTGGACCATATTTCTTCCTTCCTGTCTCTACTGCTGATGTTCAAGTAACTTATGCTGGTTTTTTGGTGGGTTTTTTTTTTTTTTTCAGTACTCAGCCCCATGAATAATTTAGGACTTCTGTTACAATTACCTGTATCCCTACGTGCAAACTTCATTTCCTTCTCTGCTCCTTTGGCCCTCTTCCACACTCATCCTTGTTGTTTGTCCTGTGGTTTCTTGCAGTGTGTGCCGGCACCGAGAACAAGCTGAGCTCCCTCTCGGACCTGGAGCAGCAGTATCGGGCCCTGCGCAAGTACTATGAGAACTGCGAGGTAGTTATGGGCAACCTGGAAATCACGAGCATTGAGCACAACCGAGACCTCTCCTTCCTACGGGTAAGAAATCTTTTTCCTTCCCTCCATCTTCTGTGCTTAGGGGGGAGTAGCTATGGGTACTAGGCTGGAGAAGTGCAGGTCTCTTTCCCACCAGCTCTGCTGTGATATTAGAAGAGGATAATAAAATGTCACAGATGTGCAGAGAACAAGAGCAATGTCATTGATGTGACAGATGCTCTGAGTACGTGTCGTTTAGATTTATCCAGGACTTGGGGGAGAAAACCATGTCACTACACAGAAAGGTGACACCTTGCAGGACTCTGTCACGGTGTGGTGCCAGCAGGTATGGTAGGGTTTGGGAAGGTCAGAGAATCATGCAGATAAGGACTGGAGGCATTGAGAAGCTAATCCTAATAAAATGCTATACATGGACTGATGGGTAGACTTAAGCAAGGGAAGAACTCTGGGCAATGTTTGTAGAGCATTTAATAAAAAGAAAAAAAAAAAAAGGTGATCGCTGAATGAACATCAAACCATCTTTGTGCACGAGACTGGAGTTATGAGCCTGATTGAATCTCCAGCATCCAGAGGAAGTCTGTGATAGATGAAGGCTGTCCTGCCACTGTGGAGCCTGGGTTGTGCACTCCCTCAGCCCTCCTTACTTCAAACTTTGAGTAAATATCAAGCTTTTGGTCTTCGGGTTTGTGAAGGAACATTTCCGTGTGGATTGTGCATTCCTTGTTAATGCGCTAGTGACCTCAAGGAGGGAAAGGTGAATGCTGAATTAAAAGAATTAAGCCCATCGTTATTTGGTGTTTCAAAACGGGTTATATTTGAAGAAATAACCCGCAAAGGAGTGATTCAGTGCACTCAGGTGGGCATCTGAGCATGCTGCAGACAATGGGCTGCAACATGGAAGAAACTGGTATGTAGGTGTGAGGGCCCCAGTAGAAAAGGCAGCTGTGGCAGTGCGGTTGCAGGCTCTGCTGGCCGTACTCTCCAATAGAAGAAGTCATGCCGTGACACAGATAGGCGTTTACACCACTGGTATCGTATGGTATCACATGCATATGCTTCTGCAAAACACTAGTGTCGTTTTTCAAGATGCGTGTCTGTATGTAACTGGCATTTTCGTGAAAAGCATGTAGGGGGAGTGGCAGGTTTAAATCCGGCAGCAGGAAGAGGGCGGCAGGAGTCAGCCCTGGCAGGTTGTGTTACACTGTCATTTGGTTTGCTGGGTCTTGAGTGAATCTAGTGCTCAATTTCAGTCTGTGAAAATGTGAACGTTCCATTATGGGTTCTGACAAAGGCACAGCAGATTCTTCAACACCGTGTTTAGCTTTGCTTCATGTTAAATTTGTTGGGGATTTCACAGGATTTCCACTCTCTGTGTTGGCCTGTATTTACTCAAAGTGTACACCAGGCTGCTTAAAGATTTGCAAGCAAATTTCAGCTACCAGATACGTCTGGAGTAAAGTTTGGGGTGCTAATTGCACTCAGACTAACAGGTTGCCTGTTAATTTGAGTGACGAATGCCTAGGAAGTAAATGCTATCTATACATTTCACAGTTGTGACAGGTGGGGGAAACACATATGCTCATGCACTGAAATAGATGCAGCCTTGGTGCAGCTGGACTAACTGGTTTCCCACCACGTTAGACAGGCAGCAGATAGATACATCCTGCGCAGGCAGGATCCTGCACTGATTCAGGCGTTGCTGGAATTTAAAATGCATCCTGAAACTCCCGACCAGGCCACTGTGCGAGGCTTGAATTCATCATGGATGGTTCTCCTGCTTTGGCTTTCCTTCCTTCCTGTGCTGCCTGCTAGTAGGTAGGGAAAGGAAATTGTTTGGAAATTGGGGAATTAATGTTCCTTGCAGAGAGCTGCCAAAAGTGGAGTAAAATATTAGTGGAAAGTGGGCAGTAAAATCAGCAAATGAGAGGAAGAAAGAAGTGTTTAGTAAATGAAGGTGGTTCGGCCACTTGTGCTTTTTGGTGACAGTTACTATCACTTCTTTATTAGTTTTATTACTTCTCTTACCTGAGACTGCTCTCTTGCAGATGTCTCACTAAAAAGCAGAACTTGAAACAAAACCTAGCAAACTGGAAGTCTAGTTAATAAGATAAATTGTAGTCATTAAAATGGAAAACCAAACAGAGGAGAACATGTTCTTGGTGAGGCAAATAAATAAATAAATGTTGGCATATTTACACCGATAATTTGACATTCATTAGTTAGGCAGCATTGCTTGGTTTATCATTTTTAAAATGGTTTTAATGGCCAAATGAAAGTGGCAGATGGGAGATAACTAAAGGAAAGGCTATTTGTCTCTCTCAGACTTAAATAAATTTTGGCATTGGCCGGCAAAACATCCTTGTCACTAAATTGAAGAGACATGGATTTGATGATGGACCACTCGGTGGATAAGGAGTTGGCTGGATGGCCATACTCAAAGAGTTGCAGTCAGTGGTTCAATGTCTGAGTGATGTTCCTCAGGGGTCGGTATTGGGACCAGTGCAGTTTAGCATCTTTGTTGGAGACGTGGACAGTGGGATTGAGTGCACCCTCCGCAAGTTTGCTGATGACACCAAGCTGTGTGGTGCAGTTGACAAGCTGGAGGGGATGGATGCCATCCAGAGAGACCTGGACAGGCTTGAGAGGTGGGCCTGTGTGAACCTTGTGAAGTTCAATAAGGCCAAGTGCAAGGTCCTGCACCTGGGTTGGGGCAATCCCAAGCACAAATCCAGGCTGGGTGGAGAATGGATTGAGAGCAGCCCTGAGGAGAAGGAATTGGGGGTGTTGCTTGATGAGAAGCTCCACGTGAGCCAGCAATGTGTGCTTGCAACCCAGAAAGCCAACCTCATCCTGGGCTGCATTAAAAGAAGCCTGGCCGGCAGAGCGAGGGAGGGGATTCTCCCTTTGTACTCCGCTCTGGAGAGACCCCACCTGGAAGACTGCATCCAGCTCTGGAGCCCCCAACATAATCAGGACATGGACCTGTTGGAGCGAGTCTAGAGGAGAGGGCCACCAAGATGATGAGAGGGCTGGAGCACCTCTGCTATGAAGACAGACTGAGAGAGTTGGGGTTGTTCAGCCTGGAGAAGAGAAGGCTCCAGGGAGACCTTACAGCAGCCTTCCAGTACCTAAAGGGGACCTACAGGAGAGAGAGGGAGGGACTCTTTACCAGGGAGTGTAGCAATAGGACGAGGGGTAACGATTTTAAACTGAAAGAAGGTAGACTTAGATGAGATATTGTGAAGAAATTTTTCACTGTGAGGGCGGTGAGCCCCTGGCCCAGGTTGCCCAGAGAAGCTGTGGCTGCCCCATCCCTGGAGGGGTTCAAGGCCAGGTTGGACGGGGCTCTGAGCAACCTGGTCTGGTGAGAGGTGTCCCTGCCCAGGGCAAGGGAGTTGGAACTAGGTGATCTTTAAGGTCCCGTCCAATCCAAACCATTCTGTAATTCTATGGTGAACTCACCGTGCAAGGTGATGTGCCTCCAGTCTGCTCTATTTTTTCATAGTCTCTATTGCAGTTGCCCACTTTGTCCACCAAGTGGATTTCAGGTAGGCAGTTGATGCATGTCTGGATTATCTGTACATCTGGCTGGTGAATGCCATGGCTTTGTGTGCCTGCCTGCCTTCTCGTTAATGCTCAGTTTAGCTGGGCAGGCTCACTCCAGGACAGAGGGAAGACCTAGCGAGCCAGACATGCTCAGCCTTTTTATCATGCAATAATAGATGAATGCCATAAATGAATTAAAGTGGGGAAAAAAACCCCAACCATAATTTTGTTTACCCTGCAGAGGAACGTTAAAAGATCAGCATCCCATCTCTCATACTTATTTAGACATTTATTCCCTAAGTAGATTTGCTTTATGTCTGTGAGTTAGCTCTCTGGATATTTGCTAATTAAGACTTAAAAGGGCTGCCTGTCACCTGAACAAAATGCTCAACTACTTAAACATCTTGGCCTGCCAGCCCGGTGTGTGGCTTTAAGGTCATGAGGAGCTTCATTCATGTAAGAAGGGATTATTGCATACACTAGTGTTTTTTTCCTATAATGTTCATACATGTGCAGAACAGGAGTACAAATCTGCTGGTTTAGTTTTACATATTTTATAACACAACCAGAAGCAAAAGTAGTCGTGGTATTGCTTGCCTGTGGGGGGCCAAAACAAGGTTGAGCAATTGCAGTGTGAGGTTGTCCTCTGCGTGTCCTACCCTCCAGCTCCATCAGCTCTGTTCCTGCTGCACGGTGCTTCCCCGCACCGTGGCTGCAACGGGAGTCCTGGCAGAGGAAAGGAGCGCTCGATAGGAGGAAAAAATGTGTCTGCGCCTGAGGGTGGGAAAAGCAACATGTTTCTGACCGTGGGCTGACAGCCGGCTCACTTTGTTATTCTTCTAAGGCTCAACCTACAGACAAAAAAATGTACACCAGGGCAATTCAGTTGGTGGAGCCATCACTACGAGCTTCAGCAATGAAATGAGGCTGAGGTTGATGTAGCGCGTTGCTGCTGCAGTAGCACCTCCCTGTTGTGGCCGAGGCATGCGGGCTGCAGTAAGAAAAGGCACTTACTCTTTCCAAGAGCATGATTGAACTGGCCAGGACAAATAAGTGAGTGGAAAACAGACCCCGAGAGCTCCCGTGTCCCTTTTGTCTGTCCGGGCTCACCCGGTCAGCAGTGATGGTGAGGGAAGAGGTTGGGCTCCGTCTCCCAGTGCTTACCAAGCCACTGGGGCATCCTTCAACTGATTGCACAGGCCAGGTTTTTGCACTGGGACTTGCTCTGTGGAACTAGATAAGCTGGCTGAGCTGATGTGTGTTTTGAGTCTCGTCAAGGCTAGGGCTGAGATTTATTTTCCTGGTTTGCATTTCAGAAAATCTTGAGAAAAGCTCAGATCATTTGGTTTCAGAAGCAGCAACCTATTTTAGTTTTGCTTGGCAAAGCTGGCATTTTGTATTGTAGATGATTCTTATTTCTTAATAGCATCTCCGTATTCAATTTTCAAAATAAAATACACAATTAGTATACCACGAAACAATCTTCTGCAAGCACTCTTGTTCTGTTAAACACATTTAGTAAACGAGAGTTATCTTTGACTAATCCCCAAGCTTTTAGCAAATCGCAGTCAGTAAATTGTCTTCTCGTGCCTGGTTTTTATTTAACCAATTCAGATTATTTATTTTTGAAGACATGACCAGAGTTCTGTGCTGTTCTCTGCAGTAACTCTCCCAAATGATTATGAAACTTATTTCTAACCGCAATCAACAGCCTTCGAAAATGATATGCCACGGCTTTATAAATTGTTTTTTCCTTTACCTCCATAGTGCCTCCGTAGCACCCCGAGCCACCGCTACGTTGGCAGCTATCTGCCTGCCCTTTAGCAGAGTGGGCGCTTCATGGTGGACAGCTTTATAGCCGCTGTGGTTACTGTGGAGATGTATAGCCCCATACTTATCACTTTCTTTACCATGTTTAGACTTTGGGGCAGATGGAATTTGGGGGTTTGGGTTTTATGGTTTTTTTTGCTTCTGGCTGTGTTAATAGCCTTTGAGGAAGACTGCGTCAGACAGGCTCCCTCCAAGGTGGGAGGACTGCCAGAGCAGCCACGGGAAGAGCTGGTTTCAAACTGTGCTGCCTGACCCCTAGGCATTCGGAGCTGCTTCTGATTTTTTTTTNTTTTTTGGTCTTTTTTAGCAAAACGGGTCCAAGCAGACCCTTGTGAAAGCTCTGGTGGCATGGAAGAGAGCCTGCAGTCTGAACAGAGGTGTCAGGAAGGGGGGAGCGCAGAGACAGGAGGCTGTTTGCCTTTTCTAGTTTGCTCGGCAGATCACTGTGACGATACGTATGGCTCACGAAGGCTGGTGGCACAGCTCTGCATCCTCTTCTGCAGCAAAAAGGTATCTCAATTCCCAGCTGACAGGCTTCAATGAGGTCCCAGCTCAGCAGAAAGGGAGTGGGATGTGGAGTGCCTGCCAGGAGTCCCTAGAAGGGGGTTACGGGCTGGCTGTGCCTTTGTGGGGGGGGATTTTCCCCAGAAGTGCTGGGAAAACGTTGCAGTCTGTCCCTACACCAGCATAGGGATTTTGGAGGGGTTTGCTGGGCAAAGCTGCCCGGTAGCATTTGTCCCGGAATGCACTGCATTAGGAGAGCCTCGCCAGCGTCTGTTTTGTCCTTGGCTGGCAAGAGGCAAAGTGGCCTCCAGGTAATTACAAAGCTGGAAATCAAATACATGTGTTTATGTATTTGTAATTGCCTTCCCAGGACCTTACCCGTTAGAAAATGAAGCATAAAGAGCCTAATGGTGTGCCAGCAGTGGCATGAGGGGCAGGCCTGAGTGTGCCACGCAAATCCAGGTGGAAAGAGGACACCCCTGACTCATTGTGTAAACCTGGCTAGGGCATCCCACACGCGCAGCAATAAACATGACTGTCTGCTGCATGGGTTACGAGAGGCCAGCGGCATGCCAGGCCATGCTTCTGGTGTGGGCAGTATGTTTTTTGCCAGCTGTGATCTGCTGCCAACTGTGTTGGACGCACCCAAGCTGTGTAAGGTGAGTTGGATCCCAAACTCAGAGGGTGGAATGGGAGCAGAGGCTAACTGCAGAAAGCGTATGTGACACAGCTCTCCTCTAGGAGGACAGCTTCTTCTGCCATTTCCCATTGCTTTTGCAGAAACAGTAGCTTAAAATAATCCCAGCGGTTTGAACTGGTCTCATTGTGTGAGACCAGGGTGTATTGATTGCCCAGGTGAGGAATGGCCCAGATTTGTGGGATCTTCCACACCTGGAGTGTGTTCAGAAGCAGGTAGTGAAATGGGAAGCCCGTGCTGCAGCAGCAGGGAAGGTGCAGGGTGCCGGACGCTATTACGGTAACTGGTGAGGTGGTGATAACAAATTGATGGTTCCACCAGCCTGGGGGCAAGGATCAGCATTGCTAAAGCAGCGCTCTCCCCCTCTTGAAACATCGTGCTGTCCTGTTCGTCTCCGTTGCCAGTAACTGACCAGCGGCATTCATGTCGCCCTTGGCCCTTGATGTGTGGGACTGTGCCTGGTCCCTGCTATTGAAGATGAGTATTAATGTACCACATAGTCCCCAACAGAATCTCACCCAGCTCCATTCCGACCCCCACCACTCCCGGAGCCTCCGCAACTGGTAGGTAGAAGGCCTCCAGTGCTTTGTGGCCTAAATGTGTTCAGAGGTATTACATTATTTTTGTGCTTTCCGTCTTCATGAGATGCTGATAAGACAGCATCCGCGGCTCTGCAGCATCTGCTTCCCTTGCTGTCCCAGTGGGGCAGCTGTAACGCAGGTACAGCCCAGTGCTGCGGACTGCCCTCAGCTGCCTCTGCGCCTCCCTCCCGTGGGTGCTCAGAAATCCCTTTTCAACAGCCTGGCTGGTTTCAACCCATTTTTGGTAGGTAGAGGACACGGTACCACTCACTTCGTGGCTCTGCCAGGGCCTCTTTGGTGTAGGCCTCTAGCTGCCGCTCATGCATCTCCGCCGCTAGATGCAACATGGCAGAATAGGGACCCTGCTCGCACCTCCCCTTCCTTCCCCCCCAAAAAGCCGCCTGCGTGGCCGCCAGCCTCCCATCTGCCTCCCTCCCCGCCCCTCTGCCAGCATCTCCCCCTTGCAGCTGGCCACGCTTGCCTCCTCTGGGCTGCAATAACACCGGGCGGCTAACAGCCACGCTGCGCCGCAGGGCTGCTCCCTCCCGCCAGGCCTCGGGGAGCTGCAGAGCACCGGGGGGTGACCCCAAAGCCCTCTACCCACCTTCCACCGCCTCTCTACGCTGCCGCGGTGGCCTCGCCTGCCGCGCAGCTCTTTCTGTCCAGCTCCTGCACAGCCTTTTTTTAACTTTGTTTACAAACCCGGCAGCTTCATCTCTCCAAGCAGCTAATGCTTTTGCTAGCTCCCCCCAGCCACATTTTGACTCGGGTTTTATACTCCTCCCAGCCCTGTTCTTTAATTTTTATAGCTGTCCAGGGCATTGCAACAAGCAGAATAACTGGGCCAGGAGGCTGCTGTCTCTTCTATACACAACACCAATCTCCTGTCCCTAAAAACAACTTAAAAACCCACTTGCGTAACTTCTCTCTCCCCTCTCGTCCTTTCCCTACCAGCAACACGACACTAGCCGGCAGCCCAGGTCAGCTCTGCCATGGAGCTTGGCCTTTGCTTTCTGCTGAGAGAAACTTCAGGACTCTGCAAGCTGGCACTCTTCTGCTTGAATTAAATTTTTAACTTCTGCAAAACAAACATAGAAGAGAATTAATATACAATTAATCCTAGAGCTGGGTCTGCCAAGCCGTAACCAAATATATGAACATTAGCTATTGCTCCATTAATTTAGCAATTATTTTTGGTGCCTTTGTATGAAAGATACAGTTTGAAATAACCGCTTGTGTTTAGGCGGAGAGTTGCATGCTGTGGAAATGCAGGCTCCTGTTTGGCGCAGGGATGGCCTGTGAAGTGGCCCATTGCCTCTGTGTGTGCCAGGTGCGGGGCAGCCCCCCCAGGAAGCGGGTTTTTGAGAGGGTTGTGATGGAGGAGGGCTGCAGATGATGCCCTTTTCCAGGGGAGCCTGCGCCTGCTGGGGACATCACTGGGCTGCTCCTCACGTCCTGCTTGCCGCAGGGCTGGCTCTTGGGAGTGCTGCCAAAGCCGCTGGAGGCAGGAGCAGCTACGTTCCCTTGTGTCCGTTTCCCTGGGATCGATTTGCTGTATAAAACGCGTGCTGTCATCTGTGTGGAGCGATTAGCAGGTGGTGTCCACGGGCCCTTCACCGACACACATGCACCCAGGTACAGGGAGTTGGAGAGGGTCCCCCACCAGACTCCGGGAGGATGTGGGGACGGAGCCCTGCCTGGGGCTTTGTTTCTCCCTTTGTTGTGTTGGCAGCAGCCCAGAGCTTCCCTAGCTCTCCCATAGCCTCTGCCTGTGTCCCCTTCGGCTGGGGGGAGCATCCTTTGTCTGTATCACACTTGAGATGAGAAGTAAAGATTTGAAGTCCAGGATGATTAAGGAGTCTCTTTAAATCGTCTTCTAGCATTTCCTCTTCAGCTCTCATCGTACTGGAGGCACTCCATCTCCAGCCGCTCAGGAATTCATGTGCATGGCAGCGGTAGCAACGCGGGAGCAGGAGAGAGATAAAAGAAACCTGACTTAAATTATTCAGAGTAACCCAGACGTGTGCACATGCTCAAGATCAGCAGTATCCTTTTTGCTTGCTATACCATTTTTGTGGTTGCAGCGAAGCTGCCCTTTGTTAGGCAGAGCAGAGCACTGGGGAGGTGATGGGGGGCGGCTCCCTCCTTCCCAAAGGCTGCAGCAGTGGTGCTTGCGACGTCTCTCTTGCTGGTCCCGCTGAACCTCGTGAGCCTCTCTGGCAGCTTTTGGGTGCTGCAGAGGTACCTGCAGATGGATGTGGGAGGCATGGCATGGGAGTGTTCCCCCTCGCAATGGGGTGCCAGCCACAGCTACCAGTAATTTTTGCCATTTGACAGTATTGCCACCACCTTCCTGGTCCCTTGCTGGGAGATTATGAGGAGCAAGAGGCCCCAGTACCAAAAATATGGCCAGGATGCAGGGTTCACTGCTCTAGGTGGAATGCTTTCCAGGTTTGGCAGAGGTAACGTGGTGGATAGATGCCAACTGGCAGCACCTCAGCCTGGGCAGCGCGTGGAGGATGTTAATGGTAGGGGAAAACATTTGGAGGAGTTTGCAAAGTGACATACCCTGGGAATGTCACAAATGGGTCTGGGGGCTCTTTGCTTAAACTGTTGAGCAGTCCGCAAAATGGATGTATTCCTGCGCTTTGGTCGTGCAGCATCAACGATAGCTGGGAAGACCTTTCTCCTCCTCCTCCTCCACTCCAACACAGATCTTGTTCCCTTCCTAACAGCCTGCTATATAGGGCTGTATCTGGGGGCACATGCTGACCCCAGCCATTTCCTTCATGATCTACGCGTGCCGGTGGAAGCACCTTACTCCTGGGGCAACGTCTGCTGGAGATCTTTGAGGCGCGGGTAAACCTCCCGCCCAGCTCTGCCCGTGGCAATCCGGGGTGGTGCCTGGGCCAGCACTGTCACCTTGTTTGTCTGCTGTGTCACCCGCCTTTGCCTGGGCACGGCCAGCCAAGCGTCTGACAAACTGATTGTGCTTTCCAAGTGGTCCTGGCACCCAGAAGCTTAGCCCCTGACGAAAATACGGATCAGGAGTCAAATTCTTCACGTAAACAAAAGCAACCATTGAGATCCATGGTTTGCTCTGGCTTGGGTTTGGGTTTGGTTTTTGGTTTTTTTTTTTTCTTTGATGAAATAGAGACTATTAATTTCTTTCTTCTTCTGTTGTTTAGTGTTGCATCAGACTCTTGTTTCTATCTGTCCCTGAAGTGGTCTGATGCTGTTAGCGCCTGCGTGTTTGCAAAATACATGTGGCTGAGCCAGAACTCAGAAGCTGCTGTGATGGGTACTATAAAAACACCGGTAGTGGAGGGAGGACATTATTAAAAATAAAATAGTGCAAACCTTCTTAATTAGGTGTTGTTTCTCTTAGAAGCTGATCTTCCCTCTAGGCGAGTGAAACCAATTACGCCCTCCCTTTCAACCACCTTATGCTGTTAATGGTCTTACTCTTGTAAATGTAAACTTCTCCCCTACTGATGCATTGGAAATGCGGGCCTAATTGAAGCTGGACTAAAGCAAACAATGGAGTAAAGTTAAACTAACCAACAGAAAAAAGATAAAATAGTTTCAAATGCTTTTAAATTATAAATGGATTTATTAGATTATAAAGCAAATGAGTAGTTTTCATCCAGCTGTAGAAAGAAAGGTCATTTGGTGTAAATGGTGAGTGTAATGAGTTTTCAAGCTCAGTCTTAACCCTCGCTGGGAGATGGCATGAAGTCCATCGTTTCACGCTGTTCACTGACAAGCTTTCCTCAGGTGTCGTTAAGGCTTATTTATTCTCCTCTTTGTCCACCCGCCCTCTCAAATCTTTCTGTGGAACAGAGATTGAAGTCAAAAGACACAGGCGAGGTATAGATAGGCATATAGATACATATGTAATTGCAGTATAGCAGCCTGCACCAAGTGGAAGTATTTTATACTTTCCTTGGACATTTTTCTGTTTTCCTGACCATTTAAGCAATGCGTTGCCAGTTTTTCCTCTAGCCCTCCCTCCCTCCAGTCCTATTTTACTATTGAATAAAATGAAATTGAACAAACTGTCAGGGAACTGAATAATCTTGCATTGTAATACACTGACTCAGAGTCCTGGATCAATGGGCTTGAATTGCTGTTAAAAGCCGTATGAAAGGGAAAGCAAAGTCTTTTGCTGTAAGCTGTGTCAAGGGGTTGGAAGAGCAGAGGGACGGATGGAGGCTTAGCCAACAGTTTTTGTGCTAAACTGGATCAATTTTAAAGGTTTCTCCTGTTGATGCCTGCCGGAGGCCTTTATAGTTCAGAAATGTCAGCACAATCGTGCAGATTGCAGCATTCAGCAACAGCAACACTCCCACCCCAAACCTGATACTAGCCCTGGGCCGTCTAATTACGGTCCCGCGTGTGTCACACAGGCATCTCACGTAGGTACCCAGGAAGGCTGGGGTGGAGGGAGAAGTTGGCATTCCTGAGTGTCTACCTCAAAAACAGCATGTCAATGGAGCATTCACAAGGATGTGTCCTAGCAAAGGCCGCTCCGTTGTGTGTGGCTGGTCGGAGGAGCCAGGGAGGCTGGAGCTGGTCGGGGGTGATAGTGGATGTGTCTTTCTGGGACTGAGGTTGGGTTTGCTCAACCCAACGAGCAGCCAGCAGGGACGTCTCTGTTAACCGCGTGCTGGCTCCAAGTGCTGAATCCTACGGGGTATGAAATCAAGTATACTGACTTCTTAGCTAAGACATCCCCAGTGTCAAGCGTCATCACAGAAAGGTGGAATGGAGAGGTTTTGGTTAAAGTGACAAGGACCTAGTAGTTCTGCAGGTGGTTAAGCACAACTGGTCTCATCGACTTCTAGTACTTGTGTTTGAAGCTACGTAGAAGGGTAAGAGTATCTGCATGCTGTATTGAAAAGCATGTAGTGTTTCTTCTCCCCACTTTGGTGGTGATTAGCCTGCCAGAGAGGAAGAATGAAGTGCTTTGAGGTACTGTCTGAACATAATAAACTTGAAAATGTCAAAAGGCAAGGCAGAAATATCATGCCAATTTTGACAAACCTGTGCTGTTATGTGCAGGAAAAATAATAGTGATAGCTTAATGTTGCTCACTAGAGAGAGAGGTTATACAAAAAATACATTGCATAAGAGAGATTATACTTACGCTTTGAGAAAATAAACCTTAACAAGCCCAAGATGGAGACCAGAGACCCTCAAAGTAAATGGTGTTCAGATTTAATAGGATGGAAGGGATGTAGCCAAATGGTCCAAGAGCTTGAGTGGTGGCCAGAGCCTGACAGTTCCACTCATTCTGATTACTAATGGTTTGGGATTGATTCAGACTCTAAGTGCCAACAAAAGAGCTGTAAAGCATTATAAATTGCTTTATAATTCTGAATAATCATGGTGATGGTGGAAGTGCCTGCTTTTTTCTGCAGGAGACAGCCCTTGAAAGAACCGACAGGGAAACCCATGCCTACCTGCAAGTATATTGCTGCTTCCAAATGGGGAAGCCTGAGATGTGGAACATCGTTGCTTTAAACCCTTTTCATACCAGCGTTACTAATTTACACTCAGAAGTACACCTCCTACCTTGAATTTGGAAAGGGGTTTCAGAAAACAACTCCACAACTCCGTACTCTTCGGCTTCCCCTCCAGAAAGGGCCAAAGAGCAAGGGAGAGTGAAAGGTATGGTGAGGCATGTGTCGTATTGCTGCTGTAAATCAAAAGCAACAACCCCGTGTAGCACGTAGTTGAGGAATGATGGTGACAGCTCATCCTTCAAAAGTACGGTGCAGATTGAAGGCCTAGGAAAGGAAAATCCATAATGAGTATCAGGGAATAATGGCTGTCTCTGGAAAAGCGTGGAGTAACCTCTTAGGGAAGCAGAAGACATCACTGGATTCCTTTCAAACCTGCTGAGTGGTCAACTAGAAGAAAATATATTTGTTGTAAGGGACTGTCTTGCTTTGATATAAAGGTGTGGAAAATGTGACCTAACAAATCTTGTAGGTTGTTGTCATACCGTTTTTAATTTCTGTGGAGTCTGGTGAATTTTTTAGGTAAAAGGAAGAAGAAAGAAAGTGCCATTTGCAGATGGGTTACCCTTCCGCTCTCCGAGTGGCGAGTTCAGTGCACCGAACCTCCCCGCTCTGGTGGCCAGCCTCTGCAGCCCCTTTGTATGGACATGTTTATGTCTCATCTGCTGTGCAACCTGGGTTGTCTTCAGGTTATTTGGAAAAGGCTCTTGTAGTTAGACACAGAGCAGATGATTAGGGAAAAAGGAA
This sequence comes from Rynchops niger, assembly GCA_013400035.1. Taxonomy (NCBI): domain Eukaryota; kingdom Metazoa; phylum Chordata; class Aves; order Charadriiformes; family Laridae; genus Rynchops; species Rynchops niger. Next base: position 394,112 of record VXBH01007182.1, read on the forward strand.
AGGAAGCTACAAACCCATGGCCTCCCTGTATTTCTGTCCTGTTTGTGTGACATTCGCGTGAGCAGGTGGTGCCTTACCTTGCCTAAAATGGGGAAACCTCTTAAAACCAGTCACTGCAGGAATCCCTGTGGAAGGGCACCGCAGAAAGGGATGGGGTGGATTTCAGTTCTCAGTAATTGTCAAGAGATGCGCAAGCAGAGAGAAATAAGAGGAAAATATTTGCAGGTGTTTATCCTGTGGGAAAACTACTGTAGAGAGCAGGGAGAGCCATGAAGCTTAAACCCAAAATGTTTTGCTGGCATTTGTTGCAGTCACAGTTATCGGACCGGTGGACAAGTATCCTCCTTCCCTGCCTCCTCTCTGCCTGTTTGTTTCCTGAAAATGCTGATATTTGTAATTGAGGCCAGGTGAGGTCCATCGGTTTAGCCAACGGCGAGCTGATCCCAGCTGTGCTGTCAATTAGCGCTGGTGCCCGGCGTCAGCGTGGCCGGAGGTTACGGCGGCGGCGCCCGGTAATGATGGTGGATGCTGAAACACGCTCCCTTGTCAGCTAATCATTTCAGTGCCAAAGTAATCATTTGATCTCAGCAGAACAGCTGGTTTTAAACTACAGATTATCCACCACTTCATCTCCTCACTTAGCTGCAGAGCTGATTTGTTTCAGCTATAGATCAATTATACCCCCAAAACAACACTCAATTCACTTGTATCGTGTGAAATGAAGATAAAACGGGTTCAGGCGCTAACGATAGATCTTTCATTATAAACCCTCCGTCCCCGCACATAAATACCCATCACCGGGGAGTGAGCATTCATTCCCGGAGCCAGTTGTGCTCATTTCATTAGGATACAATGCATTATTTTAGCAGAACAATGCATATATATAAGAATAAAATGCAGTTAAAAGGGCATTTATTTCTCACGCTGCCTGTAAGCGTCCCTGGTTGGGTGACACCAAAATCACTCAAACTGATCAAATGTAAAATCAAGGAGGTGTCGTTAGAGCCTGTTGGGGAGCCAATGTGTATTGCGTGAAAGGAAATCAGTCATTCCGAAGCAAGTGTTTTCACGCCATCTTTTCCTTGACATTATTATGGCCTTTTGATCAAAATTTCTCCGTTATGGCCACTGAAATGGAGAAATTTTGCTTCATTTGCAATTGGAGACCCCTCATACAAATCGATGCGGGGCGTGCTCAGACGGTGCAAGCCTAAACTGCGCTGATGAAACGGCGAAGTCCCAAAATTGTGAAATAATGGCATCACTAGAGGTGTTCCTAGCAGGCAAGCCAGCTTTTCCTTGGGCAGGGTAGGTCCAGCACAATTAAGTCTGTACCACCATCAATATATTTGCATCTTTCACCGCAGCCCGGCCATTGCCTGCTGTGGGACCCCTTCCGCGCGTGTTGGCGGACGGGTGGCTGCACGGCGTGGTGCTAAATAGACCTGGCTGGAAGTATTCAAGATGCAAATTTTGGTAAAATGTTAAAATACCACTTTGCTTTGGCTTTGTAATCATTGTGTTTGACAAAAATACGTTGGTTTTATTTAGTAGGAGTGGTCATTAGTAAGTATGCTTTTTCCCCCAAAGGGTTGCAGCGATACAGGTATCTCATGCTGATTTCTATTGGGAAGTTCCCCAGTTCTTCTTGTCACAAGCGTTTGACCCCCCATGCTTGTTGTGTTCTCTGGTGTTCCCGAGATGGAGTGAAAAACTTATTCAGCATTGATGGGAAATACTGGTTTTATGGCTCATGTACCTCAATGTTATGTTTTCAGTACGCAAAGATTTAACGTGTGTGGTTCATGCAGCTTTTCTGTGTGCTCGGTTCTGCTCACTTTCGGTCACCTTTTCCAGCTTCTGTTAGAAACGTGCCGCTTAGGAAAACAGTGTTTAAGGAGACCCAGGGGTGCTGTTGGGAGCAGGGCAGTGCGCTGACATGCGGGGTTTGCCTTCCCCTCGGGCTGGCCGTGCTGTGTCCTGCAGCGCAGGCGCCCACACCCCAAGAGCTGGATGGAGAGGGATCAGCTCGAGGCAGGAAAAATACCTCTTCACCTACCATTTTGCACCTGGATTGATGTTTTTGATATTGTTTCTCGTTCTTGTTAGATTTCCATCACAGCAGTGCGAAATACCTGATTTGCTCAGTAGAGATCCCTCTGCGCATCCAGTGCCGATGCCTGCACGCTGTAGTGCAGCAGGGAGGAGTAGAACTACCTATGGGTGTATTTATTTTCTGAAAAAAGATTTTTCGGGTGGCATTGGGAGCAACCTGCATTAGGCAGTTTTCTGTTTGTCCTTAGGCAGGGGAGAGGGGAACATGGTAAGGGTGGTTTCTTATGGCCCGGTGGTGGGAGGAGCGGAGCAGCTGTTTCCAAGAGACCTTGTGGTACCTGTTAGTCCTGGGGCTCCACCTGACGAGGTGAACATGAAAAGTTCAGCCCCGAATGGAAACCATTTCAGATAAGGTAATCTGAGCACACTTGCACAAACGGACAGAGCCAGCTAAGCCTGCAGCCACGAGTTATAAAATTCCTATTTATTTAAATGACTTTGAATAGAGTGCACACACTCCTTGGGATTTCAGTTTAAAAAGAAATAATTTGATTGCGTTTCTGCACCTCAGTTCCTCCCATAAAAGGTCACCTTTCTCTAAACGTGCCTTCAGACTGTGGGACATAGTACTGTTTTTTCATTTTGCTCCTTTTAGTTTTACTTTTTTGTTAAAGCCCTTGCAGAACTGCTGTACCCTAAGTGTTGCGTTTTAACTCTGGCCTCTGCAAGAAGCTCACGTATCTTTTTATGTCGAATAAGGGCTGAAATTTTGTTAGGTGAAGCAACCAGCAGTTTTACAGTGGCTGCTGCCTGTAACTATCCCTGCAACTGCGTGGAGCCCAAACCCAACAGCTCCTTAAGTGATTTTGTGTTTTTTCTTCTCCCATGAAATTTTAATGCTGCATCGTGCCATCAATTCACAGTGGATGCAAATATTTACCAGATCTGCGGCAGACAGCATCCACTGGCCGTTAATTTGCCAGAAGGATGAATGCTGTCGTGCCTGGCTAGCAGGCACTGCTCAGAACAAAATGAGGAGGCCTTCATCTGGGATTTCAGGGAAGCTCCCAGTAAAAGCTCCTCTTGTTTCTTTAAATAAACATCTTCAGCTCCATCCTCCAGGGGCATCTCCCAGTGCCCCTCTGGAGCTCACCAAACAGAAAGGGCCCTTGTCTGATAGCACTTTTAAGAGGCAATGATTTTTCTTACTCCTCGTTTAACTGGTGGGTAATCGGCCATCGTCTCGCTCAATGCAAGGCTTTGTTTTTATTTGTTTATTCTTTAATTGAGCTAAATGCCTCTTCTGCTTTCCCGCTGCCTCTGATCTCTGCTGGAGAGAGCAAATCTTAGCAGCCTGGAACATCACACGTTTCTCTGATGGCTTTCGGCTCCCATATGCTCTGGTTCAGTAACAGTTTTGGCTGATCATTGTGACAGCAAAACACCTTTTTTTTATTTAAGCTACAGCTTTCTAGAAACACGTCTTTGGGCTTAATCAACATAACCTTCAGCAGTTCTTTGAAACACGGGATCTAAAAGCCCATGAATGTCAGAAACACTTTATGGCTTGTGGGAGTCTTTAGCGCTTCTGACAGATGAAAGTGGAGGAGGGAGGAGGAAGCCATCAAAAAATACACCAAATACAGGCTGGAATGGGATTTTTGCAGGTAGCTGACAGTTGGGCCCCTGCATTGGAACGGACAGGCTACCAAAGGAAAAAAATTATGACTAAGAAACCACAGGGTCACGTACCGCTGAGCGTAATGTGATGAGCAGCTGGTTGGGTTTTATACAGTGTATGCTCTACAAGCCGTCCGTGTGCGCCGAGCTTAGGCACCCTTTGCGGGCAGAAATAGTCCTCTACTGAAAGGTCTTTGGGATGTGAGAGCCCTTGGTTTATTATTAGAATAGTAATGGTGGTGTTATTTTTAAGAAGGAGAGGAGAAAATGAGAATAAATTACAGTAAAATGCCAGTAACTGCCGAAAACAGAGGAGTAGCGACAGTGTCTCTTTGGCGTTTTTGCAGCCAGGCAGACTCGCGCAGCAGGAGTAGTGCCAGCGTGCAATTGCCATCAGCTTCCATTACTACTTTCACCTGTTTTTAAATATTTAAAGTTTACTGTTTAGTTTTGGATAACGCTGAATAACAAGAACCAAAATATGAAAATTCACGTTAAAGTAGCACCAGTTGCAGGAAGCGTGATATCAATAATATAAGTGGGACAGGACTGAATGGCCACGGTCTTCCAAGAGATGTTTTCCATTTCTCTTGTGTTCCCTGTCTAGACAAGATTTATTAAACAATCCTCTGAAGGGATTGTCATTCACCGCTACCTTTTATTATTGGTGGAAGCCAATTTGAGGCTCACTCTGTTGTGTGAGGGGCAGGTTCCCTCATGTGATTGATGAGCTGGATGGGAAGTGATTAGACTTCTACAAGCCCACGCTGCGTGGAACAATACTAACAGGGGAAAAAAAAAATAAAGGCTGTTCTTCAAATTTCAGATTCATTGCCTATTACTTCCGAGCTTCAGTTTCTCTTTCTTCTTAGAAGTCTCCTCATTTTTGTGGCTTGCTTTGCAAGATAAGGAGAGTGGAAGATCTGGGTGGTGCAGCCGACAGGTGACTGGAGGAGGAAAAGCTGCCAGCTGTTGTGGGCAGTCTTGCTTTTTTGCTTTATTGTTGTTATTTTTTCTGAAGGCTGATTGCAATTCGCTCTTGATACACTTCCCCAGAGGTCTGTCCCCTTCAAAGAGAGGCAATAAACTGGGCAAGCTGGAACAAGGCTGGTAGGAGGAGCAGTAGGACAGGACAGACCACTTCCCTAAATACAAGGGGGGACAAACCACAATCCCTTATACTGTGGCTGTCGGCGTGAAACCCCTTTGCCCTCCGCCAAAGCTCATTTACTGGGTCGCCCCATGGTTTGCATGAGATGATGGTGGAGCAGAGACTTTTCTCCCAGGCATCCCAGCAAACCTGATATCTGCCTGTGCATAGCGGGCACACTCTTGAAATATAAGAAGGCGCATAATCATCCTTACCTCTAAGATTCCTAATTTAATTCCTCTTGTTTTCATTCAGGGGTTTCCACCTTTTTTTTCTTTTCTTTTCTTTTTTTTTTTTAAAGTCTTCCTCAGGAGATGTCTAAAACTTCTCTGCTGGAGCAATGGCAGATTTAAACCAGACAGCTGTTTTTCTTTAGCGCCTCTGCGCACCACTGGTGCAGGCTGAAGCATACACTCTGTGCAGCAAGCAGGTATTAAGGTGTTACAGTGAATGGGGGAATCCTGCTCCCCTGGTAAGTCAAATGAATTATTCCATTTTAGCTTTAAAATGGAGCTCTTTATGCACCCGTCAGAGCCTTGGGGGACTGCGCCCCGTCGGGAACGTTAGCTGAAAGTTGTCACTGGGGGCAAACTGAGGTGACACCCTGCCCAGCACCTTTGGGGAAAACCATGCAGGAGGGAGAGATGGGCCGTGAGCACCTCTGCGCCTCTGCTCGTGGCTTCGTGGCATCTCCGTGACCTGATTTAATCTTGTTAAGCTAGGGCAGAGTTTCAGGTGTGGGTGCTGTTTTGCTGGATTGAAAAGATGTTCCATCAGTATTTGTCCTGCTGTTGATGATAACGCTTTTGCAATGAGGAAAAAAGGTGATGGATGATGTTTTATAAGTGAGAGACGCAACAGTGACAGCAGTCACCTGGGTGAGGAGGGTTGGAAAGGAGAATTTACGACCAGGAGAAGCGAACTCCTGTAAAAGCCAGAGCCATGCAAATATTCAACACTTCAGCTTGGCGTCTGAATTGGGAAAGAATTAGGAAAGTTTTTCTGGGTTGACCCAAATGAGAAGGTTTTTTTTCTTTTTTTTTTTTTTTTCTTCATCAAAACAAACATTCTGGGAAATGTTGCTCTGTGACAACTGATTTTGGGTTTTTTGATTTTTGAGGTTTTTTTTTCTTGTTCAGCTCAAAGCAAAGAAGTTCTTAATTTGTTTTAACTAATATATTCAGGCAAACTGCACAACAATGAGTACCTTGATTTTTTTCAAGTGTGTTTTTCCTTCTCCCGAACTGGAGTTATTTGCCACATTCAAGATTAATATTCACTTTACTTTCGTCAACCAAAAATTGATCTCTTTTTTCCCACATGCTGATATGTTTATTCTTTGAAAACTTTCTCCAACCTAATAAGGATAGATTTTTTTCATGGCATTTTATCAAATCTGCCTTCTCTTTGCTGGGTTAACATTTGATGGAAACAAGTTATTCATGAAAATGCAGGTCAGTTTTTGTTGCACTGAAAAGAGCTCTTGCCTCTGGAAGAAGTATAATAAATGAAACAAAACGGAGATCACAGATGTCGTAATAAAATTAGTAAATGTGTTTATCATTGAATTCCATTGAAGTTATTGTAAACGGTGTTTTTACATTGTTTAATTATGTACAATTAGCCCAGGAATTGCTAAGTCCCTGCTGGAGCCTTTTCTCTTAGATTTACAATAGGTCATGGCAGAGTATGTTTCTCATTACTGTCATGGAGGCACTAATTGAACTGGATCCAATCTCCCACATTGACTGGGTTTATCCATAAAAGAATAACTTATGTACATACAAATGGTTCTTTTTTGCCGTATTTAACTGGAACCCGGAGCAGGCATAGAAGAGATGGCAGAATTTATAGTCTGTTAAAGGATTTTCCATCAAGTGTCATCTGTGAAAGCTGTTCTGGGCATATAAAGCAGGAGCAAGATAAATGTAGCTTTGGGAAGTCTTTTCAGACTTTTCTTGTGGCCTGCAGCCAGGCAGTATGGCAGAGCTCCGGGGAGTTGTGCACAAAAAGTCAGCAACACCAAGCGGGTGTTTACATGCGTATACATGTATATGTATTTGCATTGAGAATCCTTCTCCAGAAAACCTGGGAAATGCAGTCTTTTGGTTTTGCTTCCAGAAGGTTTTATGGTTTCTCTGGGGAGAGCAGAGGCAGAGCGGGGAGCTGCAGAGAGGTGTTGCTTTGGTAGGTGACCCTGCGGGCACAAAGGCGTGTGGCGAGTCTGGGCCTTGCGAGGCTGAACTGACACTGTTAAGTCGCCCACACAGGAAAGGTGGCAGAAGAGCTCATCATCATTCGTTTCCAACCTGAAATCCCTCAAATGCTGGGGAAGAATCCAGTCCTTGCAAAGACTGGCATACTGATCTGGTGGATCCAAGGATTTTGCCTTGTTAAGCATTTCGGAGCATTTGAGGGGTTCTTCATATTGATCATCCAAGCCAAGCCCGCTCAATAATATGATAAATAATTTATTTGCTGACACTTTTCCCAGCCTGCTCTATATGCACCTCACACAGGTAGGGTGTGAAAGCCGAACACGTGCTTCCTGGAGGTTAGCTTTGCGGACAGGGAGGGCAGCAAGAATCAAGCACAAAGTTCCACTGAAGCCTTTTCTGCGAGCTCAGCTGCCTCAGGCTTATGCCAAGGAGAGAGTGGGTCTGTTGCAGAGCCTGGTGAAGGGTTCAGGCATCGGGGAGAACTTTTAGGGTCAGAGGTACGTGCATGGCGCTGTGCAGGGGTAACAGCTTGCGCCTGGACACACGGCATCTCCCTGACCTCGAACCAGATGGGACTGCAGGGTTTAGAAAAGGCAAACCCACTCAAAATCTTTCTCTGCCCTTCTGCGAACACAAATCCAGTGCAATTTACCACGTGCGTGCGGTACCCATGGAGGTCAGTGGAGCGACTGGCTCACCTCTTCGGGCCAGGAGATCCCTTTGCCTCAGGTCCTTTATACACCCTCCCTCTTGCTCCTGGAGCACCAGGTGCTGCGTCAGAGGGTGTAACGGCATTCCAGGCTCACGTCGCTGGTCCCTGGCAAGCGCAGCACCTGGGGACGTACCGGAGCCATCCCAGCAAACACTGCCCGACGTGTGCGAGTTTATTCAAAACTGTTTCCATCAGTGGAGGAGTACATTATTTATGATTCCATTTTCCTCTCTGTTTGGAGAGCATTTATCAAATCAATCAGAGAATTCATTAGATAGTTATTATTATTTCATTATTTGCCTTAGCCTTGGTGTGTTTACCCCACACAAACAGAAAAGCCACTAGTAAATGGGATTAGGAGCTTGAAATATACATTTTCCTGCCCATAGCACAGAGGAGGAACGCGGGAGTGGCTCCGTAGTGTGACAGCTAGCAATGAAGTTGTGATATATAAGAAGCGATGGGACGCTGTCAAGTGTCATTTGTCATCTGTGGCCTGAACCAGATCGCCTTTGCTCCGTGCTGGTGGACTGCCAGAGATGATTCATGCCCCGTTTCACAGGTGTGCCAGTGAGGCACCAAGAAGTTAAAAGTCAACATATATGGAAGGCCCTGAGCAGCTGTAACCCCCCACCCAGCTTAATCTTGTTGTGCAGGGTCCCCCGTGTCTTTGTCAGTGTCCCATTCCGCATGGTGCCACCTCCATCATCATCTGGTGGTGGCTGTGGTTGGAGCTTCCCGTGGCATTACTAGCCACCATTCCTCTGCTCTTGCCTCTAAAAGGGGTTTGGTTTTTTTGTTTAGACCGGCTCATTTGGTGATTGTGCCAAGGACAGCCAGCGGTGGGTGGCCTGGCTGGCCATCAGGCTTGGGGACCAGGAGCCGTGGGGATGGTGCTACTCCTGACACCACATTTGCCGTGGTGGCTGCCCCTCCGTGCTTTCACGCCCCACGTCAGCAGACAGTTTCTGGAGTTTGTGATTTGCTGCTTCCTGATCTGCAGTGGCAGGGAGAACACGTGTTCCTGCAGGATGAGGTTATCTCAGGTTCACAGGGAGCTTCCTAGTGAATGGGGCCTCCGAAATGGGGTTCTTCCCATTTCTGGGTGCAGGGAAGCTCCTGGGCCACACCTTTATATCGGATGAGAGCGCGTGATGGCGAAGTGGACAGGGAAGTTATAGCAGCACCACATTGGGTCAACTTAAACTGCTGTAAAAAATACATCAGTGCTTCAAGAGCATCCTGAGGTGAGGGGCCCGGGGTAGGTTTGGGTTTTGGAGTCTTTTGCCGGACGCTGAGCCACGCAGGCTAAGGGGATTGCTGGGAAGATGATGCTGCAGCCACCTGCATGACCTGTGTACCCCCCCCACACACCTACTTCATGGTGTTTGTTTTCAAGTAAATGTTGGGTTTCCTTCTCACCAGCTGCTTGCCGGGTTTGAGGCATCCCTGTCACAGTGGTGGTGAGAAAGCTTTGCGCGGTGGTTTTTCTCCAGGTGACCCAGCTATTCTGAAAAGCACTAAGGGCCACTGAACAAAAGTGTATAATGTATAATTAATGCAATAATTGTATAATTTTATTCCCTTTTTCATCAAAGTTGCTGTACACAGTGCATGTATTAAATGTGACTACAGTGCTGTTTCCCAAGACAACTGCCGAAGATGAGTTAGGAAGACCTCAACAGACTATTCCAGTTAAACATTCTTCTTTGCAAAATAAATAGAGGCTGTCTTGTGAATAAGGATGAGATTAGCTGAAGTCATTAATTAGTATGACTTTTTAAAAGGAAGCTGTAAATGGAATAATTCACAACGCATGGCATCTTAATATTCTTCACTGTGAAACAGTTTTCATTTCTTATTATTTACTCTCTGTTGCCATTAAAAACCTCTTGTAAGCTCAGAACTGCTTTTTTGGTGGGTCCCTCCTGGTTTTCTGCCTTGTCTCTTTTGCTTCCCCGTCTGTTTTCCCTCCCAGGTTTTGGATAGAGACAATACTGTGGTTGTGCCCAAGTCACCTTTGCCTCTCGCCTTGTCCCTGCCGGAGTGACCCGTCGCTGTCGGCTCAGTTCAGCACCCAGAGCTCAGTGCACAGGCGGCAAGCTGCGACCTGCAGTTATCTAATAAATTAGAAAAAGAGATTGCAGGGCTGGAGGTGTGTGGAGCTCGGCACTGCTGCTGCTTTGCTGTGGGTGTGCGAGGATCCACGGTGCACGCTGGATGGCAGGATCTGTTGTCAGAAGTCCTGGCAGCGATCGAGAGACCTGAAATCGTAAAATCGGGCACAGAAAAGTGCAAGGGTCCTTTGCGTTAGCCTTTTGGCCTCATGTTTATTTGTTTTCCTTATGTGGTTGGGTATGGAAACTCTTAAAATACATGTTGTAGGTAGATTAAAATGATCCTTTATGACAGATGGAAGGGGTTAAACTGAAGTTTCAAAAGAAAACTTTTGAGAGGTTGTCTCAAAAATTCAGAAACAGAAAATTGGATGGTTTATTCTCATAGCTTTTCCCTAAAGCTTGGAGCAATTTGTTTAAACATTGATTTTTAACATTTATTTTCCTGCCCCCCCTTTTTTTTTTTTTCTTCCAGTGGCTTAATTTCCATTCCTTGTCTGGTGCTCCTGTTAATTTTGCACGCTATCACGAGCCTAATTCTTCTCTGTTTCAAATGAAATCATATAAATTAATTGCCATATGATTACCATGTAATTACATTGTGACTCATGACAGTTTAGACAAAGTATCATAGCTACATTTTAAGAAATGATAAATGTTTGACTAATGTGTCAGAAAAATGTAAATATATTGTGATTATTGTGGCACTTTTAAATGCATTAATTCTCTCGCTAGTTTCTGCAAGCTGTCAGTCATTCTGTAGCAAAGAGCAGTCAATCCGAGCACCTAAATTTATCCCTCTTTAGGCAACATTTAGCGTTTGGGAAGGTTTTTGCACCGAGAGCCTGAGAGGAGGTACATGGCCTGAGTCGCAGTGCAGGATCATGCATGATGGTCTTGAGAGACCTGTATCTTCCAAGTAAGCTGCTTATTTAATAAGTTTATTCAGTGACGCAGTTCTGGCTACCATTTGCTGTATTTCACAGCACACGCACAGTTTTATGGCAGCTCAGCGTTGGGGCTGTCGGTTAGTTTTTGCTACCTGGGGGCTCTCTGCTTGCAGGGGCATCTCTGCTGGCCGGGGCCTTGCTGCTGCCCGTGGCACCGAGTGTGTGGTTGCTCTTAGTGATCGCAGCCATTTGGGCTCTCTGCCTTTCCCCGTCTCTGCCTCTCTCCTGTTCTCCAGAGGTGCAGAAAAATATAATTCTTGTTCAAGCACGCACCGTGGTCTGTGGCAGGGCACTAACTGGGAGCTGAGCCCAGCGCGTGGCTCTGGGGAAGCCCTGCGGGCTGGTGGGGGGACATTACATTGCGGCTGCCAGGCGCTGGGACGAAAAGGGATGCGGCGGTCCACAGCTGTGGCTGTTGCCTGGCCGTGAGCGGTACGGCTGCTGATGCTCACAAAGAAGGCCTGGGTGAAATGAGGCTTTGGCTGTCCCAGCTCTGATGATCCCTTCCACCACCAGTCAGTGGGAAAGCGACCTGCTCTATTAATGATCAATAAGTGAAGTTCTGTCTTTAGTTGAAGATTAGGATGTTTTTCGTCATGTTAACGAAGTTGCTATTCAATATGTTTTATGGTTAGTGTAGACAGGGAGAAACCTTTTTAACAGCTGCCATGAGGCGTCAGACAGTTGATGGCAAAAACATGTTTAGCGTTGAATTGCTTAAAGTAGCATCTTAAGTTCAAATTGCTCTGAGCTCTGTAAAAGTATTAGGAAAACGTAACAGCCATGCTAAAGAAGTCACAGAAAGCCAGATAATGGATGTTTGGTTTCAGTTATGAATACCTTCACCACTGATCTTGTCTTATCACTTAGAGTGAAGTGTCCTTAGCAAGACAACGAGGTTACCAAAGAGCACTTTGCTGTTTTTCAGCCTTCTTCCATGCTTGTATGTCACCACCGTACAATAAAGTCAGGATAACACATGGTTATCTAGACCTACAGCGATGCTGAAGCTTTTTGTCTGTGCAGGTGGCAGCACACTGCTGCAGGAATTCGGGCTGGGGACGTCTCAAGGGCTTATCTCATCCTCTTCTGTGTGCCAGTGGCTGCTGCTCTGCGCTTGGTCCTGCCCCTGTACTACCCAAGGTGCTTGCCAAGGAGTTAGAAGGGCTTCCAGAACAATTTCAGAGAGGGACAGATCTAGTTATAGCCCCCCCACCCCTTGATCCTTTGCCCTAGGGACTTATTTTAGTCTGGATTAGAAGGCCAGTTGCTGCTGCTTTCCCACCCAAATTCACTGAACTGAGCCAACGGGACAATGTCCTCTGCTCATTTAAGGCCCTTCTGCAAGACTGGTAGCAGTTGACAGCAAATAAACAGATAAATCCATAAAAAAATAAACTGTGGAGTTTGTGAGAAGGGGAAGGGAGGTATTTGTGGTGAATCTACAAGCTGGAAATGGTCAGCCCCATGACTTGGGATCCCCTTCCTTGCTCATGAGTGACAACTGAGTTACTCATCCGCCTCTGACAGGCTTTGGAAGGGAGGGAGCGCAGCTCGCCGGGCTGCCGGGAGCTACCGAGGCTGCGGGCATTCCGAGTCACCCATTTACAGCAATCCAGCTGGAAACTGGTGTCCCAATGCCCTATAAACCCGCCTTTAGAGAATTGTTTCCATTCTGTAGCTGCTGTAAAAATGAAATCAAGTTGCCCTAGTACTGGGAGGCGTTGAACTTCAAAAGCCTGTGCAGAGCTCCTTTAAATATTAACAGTGTTGACCATGGGCGGTTTCTTTCTTCTTCCTCCTTGCTCTCCTTGTATTAGCTGAGAAAAGTGGAGAAGAAAATAAACTGAAAGACTTGGTTAATGCAATGTGTGACATTAGAAATTGCCTTAATAATGAAATGCGTGATTAGACCAATTAGAGAGGTAGGATGGAAAAGCTGTGTGTGTAGGTAGTGCATGCTTAGCATACATAGCCCTTAAAAAGGGAGCTGTTAACCATCACGGAGTCAAGAAAAGAATCGTGCGTTTTCTTGGCTCCAGAACTCTGGTTGTATGGCCTTTGCTGTGGCCAAAGCCAGGTCACCTTTGTCCTCCTGGCTTTAGTTTGTGCTAAGATTGATAATTCTCTTCTCTCTTACGCTATTCTCATTGTAAATCTAGCGTTTCATCCATTTCTCCCTCCTTGTGTTTCGCCTTGCTGTTTCTCCTCTGCTCCTCCCCCAGAGGCCTGGCAGTGTAGCCCTCAAACGCCGGCACAGGTTCGTCTCGAAACTAAAATCCCGCTTTGCTTTCCAGAGGTGTGGAAGCTTTGCTCAAACGGAGCGCACACAAGGGAGCTGCCAAATGAAGTTGGAGGGGCAGATCCTCGGCTGCTGTTCATGAAAGATGTTCATGAAAGATGATAATTTAGATCATCTCTGTTGCATGATAGATAATGGGCAAAAGCTCTACTTGCAATCTGGTGATGCATTACACTTACTCAGCTACCGTTCCCACGTTGAAATCTTCATACTCACAGATGTATGGTAATGCATGATTTCTGGCATTAGTGCCAAGTGTCTTAAAGAGATTGCATTTAGATAAATTATCAGACAGATAGGAATACATAAGAAGCAATAAATCACAGAAAATCAGCTATTTCAGCCAAATGGGTTTTTTCATATCTATGGTATAGTCCAAAAGGAAAAATCTGTTTGTTCTGTTTTCTCAGTTGAATGAGGAGGTGGTGCTAAGGCATAGTAAAAGACATAGGCCCAATGGTGTGTTTAATTACATTTTTGTGAGCTAAGTTTTAAATTCTTTTATATTATACCTTTGAGAAAAGACACGGCTGTTTCTGTGAGTAAACTGAACATGAGAATTGCCAGTCTGTCCCGCTAAATGTGGTGTAGGGCTTCTGAAAGGTTCAGAACACATCCTGTGGTTGGTGCCACGGATGCGTGATGCCCGCCGTGCGTGCTTGAGGTACGTACAGCAACTGTGTGCATGAAAAAGTAATGCTGAGAGAACATTGATGTGCTTGCGCAGTCTATGCACCTGAGTCCTGCCGGAAAGGGACTCATCTCTCCCATCCCCATAGGATCACCCATCTCGGCAAACCTCTCCTTCAGTCATCACGTACCAGAAACTTAAGAACTGCTGAGCTGCACCTCGGGGAGTTTTATCCCTCCCGTCCTGCTGCGCCGAGCGTGTTCGATGGCAGTGTGGTCAGTGTGGATCCTCTCCAGGAAGGGGCTCCTCCATTTCTGCTCCAGGGGCCATCCCTTTCTTTTCCCCTGTTTTTTCCCTATATCCAGCCCACGTCCTCAGAGTCCCTTTGCTGGGGCCCGTGCCCACGGCTCTTGCCTCAGGAGGCTGTTGCCATTCCAGATGGCTTTTTCTGTTTCCTCCCATGAAGTAGTGAATTCAGCATTTTTTAAACTTCTGTTGTTAGGAAATGCTGGTTTAGCCTGATCAGCATTTTTCACAGAAACCTGTCAATATGGGCTGGGGATTTTGTCAGTATAAACTGCAGACTGAGTTTTTTGATCTCCGAGCGGCTGGAAAGTGGCAACACTGTTTTCCAGCCAGGTCTATTCATGTTACCTGATATGAACATGGTAGCACGAACATCATGGTAAATGATATTAAAACGCAAGAAAAGGCTATAAAAGTTCATTCAGTGAGGTATGCTGGGTAGCTTTCTTTAACCTTGCTATTAGCGTACACGATGTGAAATACACCTATTGCTCACCATACGCGAGACTCAAAAGTGGATGGCTAATGAGGAGGGAAAAACTAAAATCTGGGGCAGTTTTTAAGATATCCCTTTGTATGAAATTTGAGTGTTCAGAGCGTACAACTATACATTTTTTTACATTGTTCCTTAAGACAACATGGTTTCTGGACTGCCAGCTCTCAATGTCCTGTATTTCTTACTGGTTAGTCCCTGCTTCTGTGCAAACTTGGTATTCTCCCACAGCATGGGTGAGCTGGCGGCCACAGCGAAGTTTTACTCACAGAGCTCTTCTGTGTCCCCAGGAAGGCACAAGAATCGTCTTTGTCATGAGCCCAGCGCTGGTGGCAGAGGCAACGTTTCTGCCGTGCTTCTCATGGAGATAGTTTACTATTTCCACTATTTCCTGTCGCTGTGTGATACCGGGCACTGTCAGTTCTCTCTCTTTATTTTCTACTATTGCATTTTCAATTACAGGTGTGTGTTGGTACATTCTACTCGAGGGCTGTTCTTTAGGTTGCTGGGGGTTACGCATAAGCAGGCATAAAGGAAGACGCTGTATTGAGTAACATGATATTCAAGGGCCTCATTTCAGATACATGATGATGAATGGAAGAAGGGTTACAGAACAGAATAGACCTGAGTCAGCTCAGCCACAAGAAAATACTTGACACAATAGGAAAGTAGGGATTAAAAGTAACATGCTTACCTCAAGTACAGTGCTTGCTGCATAAGAGCCAGCAGTTGTTTAAATAGAGGGAATTTAAATTATACTGCCATTTGGCACAATAGTACTTAGTCTAATTTTATCAATTACAGTATAAACCTGTCAGAAAGAATGCTGATTAGGGGCACACTGTTTGGCTAGGGAGTGACGTGGCAGGTTCAAATAGGTGCTAAGCGCCTGCTTATTACCTTTATTAAGTGGAATGTTTTGCTTATAATGTTGCCCAAAGGCTTCCAGGTTCAAAGCAAGCGGTGCAGTGTGTGTGTGCACCGCTGTGCATCCATGCAGACGTGCATCTTGCTCCAGGAGATATGGGTAAAGGTAGGAATTCAAGTCTGGAGGTGCCACAAAAAAGGTGGCCCCACGGCTCTAGTTTCACTTTGCTGTCTGCGGTAGGACGCAAGCCCTGCTGCACTGTGATGCAATTCTTGTGGTACAGTTAATTTTCCTCTCTGGACTTCTGTTTTCCTCTGTGCCGCAGCAGCGTCAATGCACACATTAGAGTGAATCCTTGGTGTTGCTGCCCTTCCTAATCAAAGCCGTTGCCCAAACTTCTGTCTAGCAATTTTTTGTCCAAGCAGAGTGATAGATTTTTCAAGACAGGCATTTTTAACGGTTATTTCCAGTTACATTTATTTGTATTGGAAATTGCTGAGCATTTAGACAGCCCTGTTAGGGTGCACTTTGCTGTGAGTTGTTTTAACGTGTGTCCACCTCCTGCTTCCTGACCCCCCAGCAAAGTCTCCTCAGGGCTTTGTTGGCCAACATTTGAGCGAAAGCCCACCTCCGTTGGCAGCTTAAGTCAAGAGCCCGCATTCTCCACCTGGGATGCGTCTGGGTTGTGAGCGCTTGGCCCCCGGTCACCTTCTGCTGATGCCACTGCTGCAGGGCTGTAGCACAGACGGGCTGACTGGACACGTCCAAAGCCTCAAAGTGACGCAGCAAGACTCAGGAGGGGCCATCTGTCACTGCCCAAAGCCCTCTCTCTCTGAATGCAGGAGGAATTTCAAAAAATCAGAGGAGGTAATTGCTTTAGTTACTCTTCCAAGCTTCACCCAGCAGTCGCTGCTCAGCCCAGCGTGTGCCATCCTTGCATGGGGCCAGGCTTTCTCCAATTACAGGGGCTCTTGCCTTGTTTTTCTGCTTCTTCCTCAGTTTCTCTGGGGTCTTCGGTTTCCCACACACATGCTGTCCCTTACCATGCCAGCAGACCTTCCCCCCATGCAGCCGAGACATGCACATGCCTTTTCTTTCAGTGGCATCTGCCATGCTCCGGACACCGTCCCCAGTTGCTTTTCCCATTTATCCCAAAGGAGGGGCAGCGTCTGTCCCCACTGGTTTCAGCATTTATTGTCTCCGGGCCTCCTGCCTCCCCCACAGCGGGAGCTGGAAGATACGGCGTTGGCCAAGGCACTCTGCCATACATTAAATGGTGGAGATGGAAAGAAATGCCTGACGGGGCCAGCTGCCTCTTTCTCCAGCTCTCTGTACAACCTCCTAGACTTGAATGGGCATTGAGTTACTCTGCCTTGGAAAAAAAAATGTCTGGCACACCGGTGAGGCCTTGATCTTCTGGTGGAAATCATGCTAAATGCTCAGCATAGGTGCCTGTGTCAGGATGGTTGAGATTTTGCCTGCGTTTTTTGTGTGCTATGTAAAGGATGAGATTTCTGCTTAAAATTAATAGTACTATGGGAAGTGTTGGTGGAAAAAGAATTCCCTAAGGAATTCCCCTTCTCCCATGTTGGTTATTGGAAGGAGTTGTGCGTGAAGCAGTAAACAGGGCCCCTGTCGATGATTTTGCTCGCTTCTGCTGCTCCTCAATTACAGCTTTACGGTAAAAGGTAGAAGCCATTTCAACATTGCTTTTGTTTTTTCAGGACAGAGTGTGTGAATCTGATGACACGAGTGTCATCTTTGAAAACTATATTCGCTTATTTGCTCTTGGAATGAGTGTGGCATGGCGTATCTCTTGCTTGACCACAGCCCTTGTCAAAGAAACGGTGCCATGACCAAGAAACACAGTAAGCAGTTTGTGCTCCTTCAGGAAGGAGTGGTAGCTGGGATGTAAAAGGAGGAAGCATGTAAAAGGTGCAAGGATGGATTTAATTTTGCCGCTTGTCACAGCTCCGTAATTGCCAGCTGTGCAGCAGAAGCGCTGCTTGCCCTGCTCTTCGCTGAACCTCTCCACATGGGGTGCTTTCTTCTGCCTAACTGACCCGAAATGGAGTCACAAAATTCTAGTGGTGATTAAACTCAGCGTTATTAGCCCATTCTTTGCCTTGCTTTGGCTCATTCGTGCCCCTTGAGACCTTCATTATAGGTAGTGGAGCTGCTGGAGTGTGGTTCAGTTGCTGTTGGTGCCGCGGGAAGCCCCCGGCGAGCAGGAGAGGTGTGTTGGTTTGGGGATGCACGGGGCTGCTGGTGCTGCTCCTGGGTGGGCTGATGGCCCCAGCAGCTCTCCAGGCTACACCCGTTTTCTGGAGCTGTAGGGCAAGAGATGGCCCCCTGAGATCATTCAGTGACCTGCTCTTGTACATGCCTCAATTCATCAGTAGTGCCTTGCTGGCTATGGGGTCCCCAGCCAGGTCTGGTGCAGGTGTTGCATCTGGGGTGAGATGCACAAAACCCCCAAAACTTACTATTTTATTAAAATCCTTTTAGTATGAATCACAAGAACTTAGTGTGTCCTAATTTTATTCAGGTGTCTAACAACCCTGGTCCCACTACTGAGCATATTAACTCTGTCCAATCTAAATAATTTCTAGAACGACAAAAATGCATATCCTGATTTTATTTGGATGTACGACAACCCCAATCCTAATACCAATACCGGACATGCAAGCTCTGTCCAAACTAAATATATTTCTAGAATTTCATTAAATACCTTTAGGTGCTAAAGGCCAAAGCTGCTGTTAATGTAAATTATCTGACTGCTGCCAGTGGCGCTGTGCGAGGTTTTGTCTGCTAAGCAGCTGGTTTCTTGGAGCTGAGACCCCCACAAACGAACCTTCGGTGTGATTTCAGAGGAGCTGTGGTCCCTGTGCATCTGTGAGTACGGACAGTCTGCGTACGAGTTTTTCCTGTGTCGTGTCAAAGGGTTAAGTAAATACAGAGGTGCACTTAAGCTTTGCAACCTGTGTATTTGAGGAGACCGTTGTTGAAACTACCACCAAGTTCACCAGGAGCAAAATCCACAGCTTTGTGAAATTCAGTGGAAAATTGGCTTCAAGGAGCATTAACTCAGCTTCTCGGTGGATGTCTGTCTTCTTTATTAAAAGAGGGGAAGAAAAAAAGAAAAAAAAAGAGCATCTTTAGATACTAAAGTCACTTTTTTATTTTCCCTACAAGTTTGAACTTGTCCACTACGTGGAGTATTTTACTATTTTTTTATTTCTACTGAGGCAGAACTAGATTTAGGCTTAGTACTAGGCTACAGATGGTTTTTAGAAGACATTTACAGTCTCAAGATTTGTGCATGGCTGTTTCCCCCTCCGTGCCTTACAGCTAAACCCGTCTCTCTGAAATGTGTGCTCCTGGACATGCTTTATGGCATTTCACAGTTCCTATAAAGGAAGAGATCTCTTTGTGCAAAGCCTTTGGCAGGATTTTTGCCTCCCAGATTTCCCCCCACCAGTGTGAGATGGCAGTGTAATTCTTCCCAGTGCCTGGGCCTGCATGCGCGTCTGAGCGACATGGACCGGTGATGGCCAGCTCTGCAGCCGCGTCTGACTTTGCCCTGGGCTCTCTGGGGAGGTGGATTTTTTCATCCAGTTCTCCAAGGTCCGGTGGGGCCGCAGTTTTCCCAGGCTGCCAACAGGGGCTGAGACGTTTGGAATATCAGGCGTCAGGTGGTAGAGCCAAACGGCCAGGGACTGGAAATGGGGAGTGATACTTTGAAATCATTTGGTTTGTGTTTTATCAAATGATTCTGAATTACATGATCTTAAGATGAGAATTTTTGCTGTGCCAGGTCAATTCACTGCCAGAGGATCATGGAAAAATAGAAGTGACCTGCGCTGGTGCAGAGACAAGCCATAAACCCGGCTTTTTACAGTAATGCGGGAGCGTCAGTGAAGTGCCTGAAGGGCAGGATCTGCCCTTCCCATGCTGTCTCTGTTCCTGTAACCCATGCTGCAGAGGTGTGCATACACTATTTCTCACTTGCAACTTGAAAAATCTTGTTTTAGCAAAACAGTATGCGGAAGCCGTTTGTGTGCAGAGAGGTTTAGGCTACCAAACCTTACTGAGCGCAGGTAACCAAGGATGGAGAGTAGCACGAGGAAGTACATGTTCCGTCGTTTCTGTGTACGTTTGGTTTTCAGCTCACTTGTGTTAAGCTTTTCAGTTTTTGCATCTGGTATGTTATTTTGCTTTCATTTTTAAAGTGTTCTATGTTACAGCTAAACTCACATGAGGATGATTTGTTTTCTCCTTTTTGTTTCTTTCCAAGGCAATAAGACATCTGGCTGCTACTAGCGTGAATTATCGAGTCGCATCCTTTTAACCCTCCTCATCATTTTATTTGTAAAGTGCTCACCCGCTGAGATACCAGGGGCCATGTGCAAACAGTTTAAAACAACATTGGGAAATAATGGCAAACATGGGCAAAAATGATGAGATGTTTTTTAAAGCCGAAAAGCTGTGAATGCTGAAAAAAAGTATGTTGTTGGGGAGGGAAAACAGGGAGGTCAGGTCAGTCCAGCATGGGTGCAGAGACTGATGCTGCCCCTGCTTCAAAAAACTAAGGATAACGTTCAGCTCTTCAGCCACGGGTGGTGACCTGAGCAGCACCGGGATGAGCCCCTAAATCTTTTTCTGAATTTAGCCAAGATGAGAAGAAAAGCCGCATCCCTGAGTGCTTGAGAGTGGGACCCCAGCACTGCTGGGGTGATGCTCACTGTGGCGGGAGACTACGAAACTTCCAACAGCCGCACTTCTCTTCTGGAGGCAGCCGGGGGGGGTGTGACACCTTTGCGTGCAGGGGCCGGGTGCGTTGGTGTTCAGGATGTCCCTGCCCCAGCTCCATGTGCCAGGGCAGTCTCTCCAGAAGCTCTGCTAAAAATGAAATTGCGGTAACAAAGCCAGGCTGATGGGGGGCATATGTTGCTTGTGGAAAGGCCTTGGAGGGTGAGTAAGGGTCAAGGGTACACAAATGAGCTGACTGGCTACGTTTGTGTGCCACACCTGCCAAATGGCTTTTTTTGGAAAGACCGCTGCCAAAAAAAAGCCCAAAACAACAGAACATTGCCAAGATGTTGAACTTTCTGTCCCCGCTACAGCAAACTCCCCGGGGTGGTGGCACAAGCGATGCAGTGACCTGCCTGAGCAGAGATGGGGCGGTGGGGACGGATCAAAGAATGGGAAGGCAGCAGCCCGTGTTCTTCTTTTCAGTTCTGTTTGTTGTCGGGCAGCACTGCCTTGTGCTTTTGCGGTATCTCTGTAAAGAGCTTTGTAGAAAATAAATAGGAGTTTTCATGGAAAATAAGGGGGTGATAAAACAAATAACACATCCTTCACCTCTATGATTTTAGAAGAACTTAAATGCAGGAGAGTTGCCAATAGATGAAAAGAAACTTCCCAAACTGATCACCCGTTTGAATGGCCATGTGAACTGAGCTTTCAGTCCCTCTGTTCGAGATTAAGGCAGACTGACTACCCTGAGCAGTGCGGGGAGCGGCGGTACCATCAGAGAGGATAAACGCTGATTTTCCTGGTGCTTTCCCATCTGACGAAGCCTTCAAAGTCTCACACCTCACCCAGAAGCATTAGGTCTAACAGGGGGAGGAGGTGAGCAAACTCCAACCCTTTGTGCGAGCAGACTGCTGGCATGGAAGCCCGTCCCGGCATTGGCGGGCAAAGAGCCAGAGCCGCAGGGGTGTGGGTGAGCAGGACCAAGGCAGGCTCAAGGGGACGGATGCTGAACGCCATTGAGGGCGTTATTAGTAAGGAGGTGGATGAAGGTGTTGCAGAGACAGTGAGCCTTCAGGAAAGAGTTAAAAAAAAAAATCCTTCATGCCAACTTTCCATCCTCTGGATGTTTATTCAGATGCCATACATTTTTAGTAATCCTCACTGGGACAAATTTAGTCAGGTCCTTCAGGGTTTTCTTGGGTAGAGATGAATGGAAGCACAGGCTTCAGCACTTCAAGGGCTGGTGCCTAC
Source organism: Rynchops niger (assembly GCA_013400035.1). Taxonomy (NCBI): domain Eukaryota; kingdom Metazoa; phylum Chordata; class Aves; order Charadriiformes; family Laridae; genus Rynchops; species Rynchops niger. Next base: position 415,604 of record VXBH01007182.1, read on the forward strand.
AGCAAATGAGGAATTTTGCCCAGTAACAGCTTGAGCATGAAGACAAGAAATTCAGCTTTGCTTTGGTAGGTGGCAGAAGGCTGAGTGGGTAGGTCTGAAACTGAGGAATTTAATCAACATAGCAAATGACGGACGTGATTTTAAGCAGTTTTCTTCAAATGGGAATGGAGGGTTCTGGTACTAAGAGAGATGGAGAACCCCTCTATGGAAAGCCTGGTAGGTAGGTGGGGAAAGTCAGTGCTGTTTGGTGACAAACTTCTCTCCAGGCGCCTGGGGTCGGACTGCATCACCAGGGCCTGCCCTCTTGTCCTACAGGAGCTTTGCTCGTGTTTCTGTGTCATTACGTCAAACAAACTGTTTGATTACAAAGTGTTGATTGAAGAGTAACAGCCAGGACAGAAAAGTGTGGCTGAAAGATGGAAAGGATCCCAGAACGGAAACCAGGCAGCCCAGTGCCATGTAAAACCAATGCATCTGGGATTTCCACGGATGCGGTGCTGTAGAGATTTTCTAACCATGTTAAAACGATTTTAGCCAGGAGGGTGAGAGGGGAAAGGCTATACAATAGCATACAAATCACTTGCACTGATTGAAAACCCAATGAGCAATTTTCAGCCACAAAAGTCAAGTGAGAGGACAAAGCAAGCGAGACCTACAAGGCAGGCAAATAATCAAGATAAGTGCTAGAGGTAAAAAAGTCTAACAGGGCGGTATCGTTTGCTGTGCAGCGTTTGTGAGGAGGTTTCCTGTATGCCAGGAGAATTTGCCAGTGCTGCTTGTAGATTGAGTCAGGTTCTCAAATAGTTACACTGAGCTTATTCTCAATGTTTTTCTTCAGGGTGTTACTAAAAAAGCGCAAAAAAAAAAAAAAGTCTTGAGTTTTTCCTTCAGGTATGAAGTAGCATAAATATGAGGATAAAAACAAAACCAATTTTTTGGTTTTTTTTTTTCCTGTTTCCTCCTTATTAGCATAATTCCATCATGTGGCTCGAAGTGTTTTAAAGGAACAATTAATGATTCATTTATTTTTTTACACAAATATTTTCTGATACTTTCCTGTTCCAGGCAGCTTTTGGAAAACCAAACCAGTTTGAACTCGAGAGGGAAGAAGTTTAAAATACTTTAAACAAATTAGCTTCTCCTAGGACCTTAACTATGGTACTCTCTTGGAATTTTAAATGAAATTGTTTGAATAAAGTATATGAGGTCCTTGTTTAAAATGGAGGAAAAAAGCCCAACCTCTGAAGCAAACCAGAGAAAAAGAAGATAATAGCACTTGGAAAGCAACCTCTTGGCAGAGAGGAACAAGAGCAGTGGAATAATTTAATTGCTCATCAGCTAATTATACGGTATTATAATGTTAATGTGTCTTCATCATGACAATGTAATAGGTATAGATTGAAGCATAGGAAAAAGAAAGTGTTGATGCAGTAATTATAACTAAGAGCAGAGCTGTTAGAGTAATTATAACGCTTCATCAGGTAATTAACGTATTGTTCAACTTGAGACAGAGAACAAAGAGTGAAGAAGTTAAATATTGAAGGACATGCCTTCCCCGCTCTGGGGCTGTCTTTCTGCATTCGCCGCCAAAGTGATACTCCCTATTGACACTGTTATTTTCTTATTTCCTTGTACATATTTTATTGAGTGGGGGAAAGTTGTTGGGTCACGTGCAGCAAGATAGACTGGCAGTGTGGCAATCGTTATTTAAGCCGTTTATCCTGAAGACCCTCCCGGTCCTCCTTGCTGCGGAGGCAATCCATTTGTGGAGGAGTCCCTGGGACTACAGGGCGGCAGCTGCAGCTGCAAATTAACCTCCCATCAAAGGCAGCTATCGAGCACCGGCAGAGCTGGGTCACAGGAGAAGTCCTGGAGGGAAACCACTGCCCAAAGTGCGCTCAGGTTCCTCCTGGCTGCCTGTGCAGCTGCGGTTGGGGTGCTGGGGGATGCTGGGGGTATCCCTGCTGGGGCACAAACAGAGATGCAGAGCCGGTGCCCGGCACTTCTGCTGCTCCTGCATCTGGCTCCTGCTGCCCCCAGAGCCCTGGGGGCACTAGCCTGGCTCTCTCAACTTGCAAATTTTGATGCACCAGTAATGTTTGTCAAGGTGTCTCCCAGTCAAGTCTAAACCTAAGCCATGGCAGGTGGAGAACTGGCTGATGGCACAGGGCAGGTTTGTCCCTGTCCTTGGACCATCAGGACACCCTCATCACCGGCGCCTTTTGCAAGACTGCAATTTGCACGCCTCCCTGGAGAGCTAATGATATTGTTGATGGCGTTTTTTACATTATTTTTTGGGGGGGTTAACGTCCCTCCTTCACCTCAGGATAGTTTTCTACTGAAAATCAAACCACCTCACAGTGATTGTCATCATCAGCAGCATAATTTTGGATGAAATTAGGACAATGGTGGTTGTCCTACAGGTTTGGTCAGTTCCTTTAGTGATGTGCTGATTTGTCATTCAATTTTATGGCTTCCTACATTTTATTTGAGTGTTGCATCATTTTTTGCAGGCTTTACAGACGTGATGTTACAGTATTATACCCAGGTGAAGTGCCCAGTGCTCAGTCAGTAAGAAATGAATGAAATCCTAAAATGCTATTTTAATGCAAATAATGTCACGCAGCAGAATGGAGGGTGTTGTGCTTCTGGTGAAAGACGTAGAAATAAATAACTGTACGGAAACAGAAAGGTGGGATTGCTGTAGCCAGAGCAATTTGGATGAGCGGAGCTGCGAGGGGCTCGGCTGCAAAGATGGCCAGCCCTTGCTGGCTGCAGGCTGGGAACCTCTTTGGGCAAGTTGGAGTTACTTATGTGCAGTAAAGAGGGACCTGAAAGGAAATAAAATTGCTGGTGGGGAGGGAAGAAACTCAGAGGAGGAAAGAACGGTGTAATGGCTAAAAGGACAGAGTTAGATAAGGGAGAATGGACTAACTTGATGCTAAAAAAAGGTGTCTGAGCATCAGAGGGCAGAGGCTTTGGAGCAGCCTTCAGGTCATAGCAGTGAGCGGAGTTTCGGGATGGAGGTTGTTAAATGTCTAAGGGGGATTACATGCTGTAATGCCAGCAAGAAGAGGCCACTTCAGGTCCTGCACTCAAAGGAACCTTGTTCCACCTTGATCCCAGAACAAGCCAAAGGCTCCCAGCAGACAATGTTGGGTTTTTCAGTGGGGCGAGACGAGGAGCTGGAGCTCGCGCAGCTTGCGGTGACTGTGCGGGGCTGTTAGGTTTGCTCTGCCTTGGGAGGCAAGTAAATAAATGTAATTAAAGTCTCTGATATCTTCATCTGAAGTGGCATTGTTTAGGACCTTGATTCATTATTGTTTAATAACATAGGGTATCCTAAATTCACATCTTAGCAGCATGCTGCGTTTCAGTGAGTATATACTAAGCCAGCACAGTGTGCTTTCTAACTGAGCCTTTCAGCGGGGCTGAGTAGCGTTTCAGTTACTCTTAAAAAGGAATGAAAATTGGACACCTACATCTTTTGATTATCTGTGAAAAAATTATCCCTAAAATAGAGTTAAAATGACACATCCTATATGCGACAAATTATAGGCCAAATGGAATAAAGCTATTGCATCCAAAAAAGGATTTTAATACACTGTAACTATTTTCTAGAATATATTTGTTGCAGAAAATATTTTCTAAAATATATTTGTTGCAGTCTGCAGAAACGTTTATTGAGCAGAATGGCGTATTCTTTTGGTTGGTCCTTTCCTGTTACAAATGAGAAGTTTGTGAAGTTCGTTCCTTGATAAAAAGCGTGTTCCTTTGTCTTGCAAGGATGTAATTATATTTCCGTGAGCACCTCTGTGTCAGGCACAGATGATGTGTCGTTTTAACAAGTCTGTCGGTTTAGGCTGTGGTGTGTGGTATTAATTGCACTCTAGAAAAGTTCCTTGAAGTGAAACAGGAAAGCTTAGTCTGTGACCATGCAGCAATGATGGGTGGCCATGGGGTATCTTCTGCGGGATTGTGGCTGACGCTGTGCAAATAGCTCTGGATGAACCCAGTACAAGGTTTACAAGGGGGAGAATACAGGTCTCTGGTCAGGAAGGGGCCCCTAGAGAATTGCTGCCACTCATCTCAACTTGAGGATGCTCTGGGTGTCCCAAAATCTTAACGGGATGAAGCCAGCTGCCACATTGCAGCTGCTTCAGCTGGTACCAGCGTTGCTTTTAATCCACCTGGTGTCGTTTGTCAAAACTTGAGTGGATTCTTTCTGGAGGATTCAGCTTGTTTATTTTTAAAATATTCATCATTCATTTCTTTACCTCTGCCCTGACGGTTTTGGGCCAAACCTAGCCCAAAAACTAGTCATGCCCGTCTCCTCTGTCCGTAACCTCGCTGCTCGCACTGTGCGTGCACTCGCCTGCGGCGCCGTCATCCCAGCTCCACCTCGAACACCTCACAAGGCAGCCTGGGCTCCGAGCTATCAGAGACCCTGCAAACTTTCAGGACTTCACCCAGGGTCATACTGAAAAGCTTTGGGGGTTTTGCCTGTCATGGCTGCTTTCACAGAGACTTTCTTTTGCATGTAATGATAATCAAAATGTGTCTTTTTCCCCAATACCACTGCATTCCAGACATTTTGCTTTCCCATTGATCCATACATAGAGTTTAAAAGTTCATCCAGGGAGATTTTATATTGAGGCATAAATACAAACACATCTGTGTGCCTTATTTCCCTCTCTAAAAGAGCATTCATTCTGCTATCGACACCAAAGCCAGGCTGAGACTATGCCTTGCCGAATTAAAAACTAAAAAGCAATTAGAAGAGCCCCTTTGGAAAATGTCATCCAGTACAAGCATGGCCTAATATTCGTGTCCTCCTCCCCGGCACCACACACATTTTTAATTTCTTTTCTTTTCTTGCAGGTCATCCATTCAAATTGCCTGGGAGTGGAAAACAGTGTTATTGACTGTCTTTTCATGAGCGAGCTGTTGTGAAGCAGTAAACAGAAGCAAAAGACAAATGTAGACACATCAAGGGAAAGAAAAATTATAATTAATATTTCAGTAGAATAAAGTGCCTCTATAAGGCCAAGAGTGGAAATAAAAGGAGAAAGAGATATTAGCTTGACGTATATCAAGGTTTTAGCTATGTTATATATATTCACATAAATCTATCCTGCAGTTTTGCCTAGTACACGCATTCGACTAATAGTGAGCATAAAGGCAGTATAGAAATGAAGCCTTTGAACTAGTTCTTAAAGAGTTTTTTCCATCAGTTGTCAGAGATGGGGATAAGTCTGGGGTGACAAACTTGTGGGAATCATGGAGTTGCGTTTCCTCCTGTCTGGGAACGAGGGTCTTGTGCTGTCGGGGAGGCCAGAGCTGTGGATGTCGACATTACAGGAGCTGTGATGATCACAAACTTACCCCTCTAAGTTTACAAGAAAGAGTTCAGATGGCAATAATGCGAGAGTATCAACAGAATATTTCTTAGGACTCCAAGAATAATCTCAAGCCCACGTTACGACTCAGTAATACCTTTCTAAATGCCAACAGGAGCTGCCTTTGGTGGTGTGTGGGCTTAGGGACTTAAAGCTTAACATGATTTAGAAAATATTGTCAAAGTGTAGCCCGCAACACAAAGACACTACAAGGAGCACTTTCTTGCTTCTGAGACCAGCCAAATACTTGCCTTTGATTGTACCTGTGAAATCCCATTGATGTAGGACACCAACATTTTGTTTCGCAAAGTCAACTGTTCTCAGAAGCAGGACTAGCCATAGCTGGACTTGTGTCCACTAATACTGTGTGAAATGGTTTTAAAAAGGGTAACATGAATCCCTTTCGTGGCAATTTTCACTTGCAAATCAGTTAGGAGCGCACATACCCCTTGGCTGTTTGCGAAACCTCAAGGCACTGAAGCACTCCCGTACGTTTTTTTTCCATTTTCCCTTTGAGCTGCCCCTCCTGTTGCTTTCTGACTAACTCCTGCACCCAGACTGATATTTTCCCTAAATCCACCTGAGCCTTTGCTTGGCTTTCAGGAGCTTGAAGAACAAACTTGCCATTGTGCCTCTCTATTTATATATGCACTTAATTGAAGGTATCACACAGTTACCCCATATAAACTGTAAAGTGTCTCAAACTGTTTTTCACCTGTGGAAATGCCCACGCTGCTGTTTGGTTTTGTAGGTATCTGCTGATTTGCGCTAGCTGAGGATCCAGCCTGGACCTCCTAGTCAGATGGGTGTGAGACTGTGCCTGCAGGCCCTCGATTGTCAGTAAAAAGCCGATGTTAGCAATTTTCATCAGGCAGCATGGAAATTAATTAGCCCAATTTTATGGAAATTAGCTCATTATAAATAATTTTAGCTGGCCCATTCACAAAGCACTTTTCACATTAGGAAGGAAAAAAAAAGGAAAAAGCAAAGCTCTGTGAATTGGATACTGAAAAAAACCCTCTTTCTCCCCTCTTTCTAAAAACAAATGCTTTGCAGCAGCTGTGCCATTTGCGGGGAGGGGGTGGGGGGTGGCACCCACAGATTGATCCTCTAGACTTCGCTTTCCCACTCAGCGCCTGCAAGAGCAACAGTGAGTGATTTGTTGGGCTGGGTATTGTTTGGGGCTGCAGATGGCCTTGCACAGCCTGAGTTTGCACATTCTGCTCTTGCTGCCTTTCGGCTTGGCTGGGGGAGGAGGAGGTGGGGGGAGCAGAGATGGGCATCTCCAGAGGCATCTCGCTGGGGACACTCTGGGTATTAAGAAATAAAGCGGTTCAGACACAAACACGTAATTACAGGGGTGAGAGCAGGCCCGTGTGCTGGAGGAGCTCTGCCGTCTCCTCAACCTCAGACCTTCTGGGCTTGTATGGTCTTGTCTTGGGGGTGCGGGAAGGGTACCTGAGCACAGAGGGTTCTCCCGTGTTTCAGTGTTTATCAGCATCAGATGGTCCATGTGAAATCTCCAGACAGTCCAGGGCAGCTGATCCTGAGGCTGCTGTGTTTTGATCCCCATCTTTTCTAAGGATTTCTTGGTTCTGAAGAGGGTATAGCACAACCTCTGTCTCCCATTTCAGTTTTTGTTCCTTTCAGTGCTTTTGCCAGAGGAGGTTGTTAATATAATCTGTCTAGAGACCAGTCATGAAATATACAGGTCATGGCAAGGGAAGCAACACCTTCACCCCCTGCTCAGTCTCAGCTTCATCACTTCTCTTGGGAGTTTTCAGGATTTACTGATCTTCAAGGTCTCTAGAAATTTGCCTGGGGCTCATAATTTTCCTCGTGACTTACAGAGCATCTCTGTCCAGCAGCCAGTTTTCTCACAGCCTGGACTGAGTGTCCAGTTGAAAAATTGTTTTTCCTTTTGGAAGTGTTATCTCTCAGCCCCTATTTCATTCTTCTCTCAGATCTTCATGTTTTTTGAGCTCTTGTCTTCTCTACCTTTGGCAACTGCTGTTCTTGAAACCCCTGGAAAGAACCTGGGGAAAGAAACCCTCATTTTATTTAGGGTGCTGTGTGTCCTGTATTCCGATGACCCAAACATGCTTGGGTGCTGTAGTTCTTCAGCCAGCGGCACCGCCTTTTATATACATAGCTGGTCTACAGGAGTGGTTCGGAGCATCTTAGGAGATGTATTCCCTTTCGTTTTTTGTGTATCTGTTTGTCCGAGTCTATCCCCTGCAATATTTAGTTGTCAGCTGGAGCACCTACACGATTTTCTTTCCCTATAGCCCATTATGAGGTGTCTGGTGGTGCTTGTTTCCCAGATGGTGACTAGCACTCGAGGCAGAGGAAGAGCAGAGCACCCCGAAAGGCTCTTGGACCGGTGCAATTCAGGGCGCAGGAGAGGGGCCACCTCCTGAATGAGGAACGTGGGCAGCTTGCAGGGGGGACCCACGAACATCAGGAGGGGATGAAACGTTTTCCTGTATTTTAATGTCTCTCCCACCTCCCCCATTCCTGCCCCAAATATTTGCAAAAGTCTTTTGAAAAGTTGCCATCTGTTTTGCAACAGGGATTCATTAACGTGCCAATCAAGCTGATGGGAGAAAGGAGAAGGTGTGGGAGGTCTGGATAAATACGCTCCATCAAAAATTTAACAGAGGGGCCTATTTGTAATCAGTCGTGCTGCAATGAGGCAGGCAGCATATTTGAGAAAGCCGGTGCCGGAGTGGCGGGCAGTTCTGGCGGGGCAGCTCTGAGCAGCGCTGGCTCCTTTCCCTCCCAGAGCAGCCCTTCCTGTGGCCTCACCAGCCTGCGACGATGCTCACGAGTGTGTCATGGTGCACGAGAAACAGTCACTACCATAACGCACATCTTTTAAAACCCACTATTTAGAAAGAATTACGGCACAGAAGATGCTGGTTTGTTTTAAAACGTGAACTTTAAATAAATTGAAGCGGAAGGAATGTTTTGGAGGTGAGAAAAACCTTTCTGGCAAGTGACAAGATCAGAGTTATTACTCCTCCACGATTTGCTTAAGCAGGTACTATAAACAGCTACTAATCAGGCTCCCTCGGTGTTTAGAGATATCTGTGGATTGATTTTAATTAGATTGGCACCTCTTTGTTAATTCTATAATGTTTGTTTGCTTATAAGTTAGAGTATTTGGGTGCCGTGAAGCTCTTTGTTTAACTTCTTTAGTTAAATTCAAATTAGTAGGTTCTTGGGCATGTTGTTCTCTGCTAGTGGGGTTTTGCAAGAAATAGAGTATGGGGTGATACTTTTGACACCCCAACTGCAATTTTTTTTAAAGCACCTTAGGCAGCTCCACTGAATTTACCAACGTTGCCAGTGAAACACAGGAAAAGGCACAGACACAAAAAAAATTATCAACATTTGGGTGTCTTAGAAGGTAAATTTTTGGTGGTTATTCCAGAGCAACAGGTTTATGGTACAATAGAAACCAAAGGATGGAAAAAATACTTGCAAGGTGTTTCAGACCCAGTAATCCCCGGCCCTACATTTTATCTGGAGCACCCACTTCAGCTTTCTGTGAGCACCCATCTGCTGCTGGAGCCGCCTCAGGTGGGCTGGAGACCTTAGCAAGCAATTCTGGAGTGTTTTATTCCAGACTGAGGAAGGGTTTAGATCTGTGTCAGCAATGAAGATGCTGAACTCACAGGAACTGAATTGAGTCTTTTAAAGTTGGGAGTCGGTTTTTGCTTTCCCTTCTCTTTCTTTGGTGTGAAATTGTTTCTCTGCTATAATGGCTGATTATCTCTAATCTGCGCCTTTTCTATTACGATTTTTGTTGATTTACCTTGACTTGAGTTTGGTTTTTGTGGTTATTATGGATTTTAGCCTACTTCCCACAGGTTGTCGGAGGCCTTCCCATGCTGAACCCATTTCTCTCTGATTATCCGAGGGTACCCCTGATGTGATCCTGATGAAAAGTAGGTAGGGGGCTTGTAAATTGAAAAATGAACTTCAAAACAACCCAGCCCCNTGATTAAAAGACATTTGTGCTGGACTCCCTTTATAAACTTGGGCTTGGGAAATGAGACGGGTCGTGTTTTATCACTGCTGTAATCAGGCTCTGCATAATTGCGTGCGCAGCAGCCCCCCCCCCCGTGCAACCAGGCGGAATTTGTTTAAGCCAACCAAAAAAACAACGTTGGAGTAGAGGCTGGGCCAGAGAGAAAGTGGCTCCTGGTTTGCAGTGGTGGCTGTGGTAACGCAGCAGTATGTGCGGCAGAGCCCGAATTCCCTGGGGCGCCGAGCAGAGGCCCCCCAAGGCACAGCCCAGGAGACGGGGCTGCCAAAGCAAAGCAGGGCCATCTGCTGGGACAGCCCAGGGTCTCAGTCCCACCTCAGGGCTGGTGCGTGGTTAGGGTTAAGTCTCCAAAACAGGAGAAAGCTAAAACCTTCAATAAAAGTGTTGCTCAGGATGAGCTGCCAAGGGGCAAGGGGAGGGCTGCAGCTAGAAATCCCCCGTGAGAACCATAAATTTGGGATTAGGGTTAGGCAGGGGCAACGCTGACATTGGGGGTGAAGGGATCCATCCCAGCCAGCACTGCATAACCACCCTCTGGCTCTTTCTGGTGTTTATTAGCATCCAGCTCAAGGCATATATGCTGAAACCAAGCCTGGTACCATGGAGTTATCCATGATTTTCTCCCAGCGCCTTTGTGTAGTTATTTTAAATCATCTTTGGGTTTCAGTCTTTCATCTAGCATTTCTGCCTTTCGTCCTAGACCATCTCGTCTCTTCTTGATCGCAAGTCTAATGACAAAACCAGACCAAACTTTCTCTTGCTGCAACAAGTATTTAATTCAAAGGCTATTTCAGGATCAAGGGAAGAAATTTCATTTTTTTGCTGGAATAGGTGGTCCAAACAGCCAAAGAATGCTTTTCTTTTTAAAAATGTATTTTTATTTATTATAACAAGCGAGATAATTCTCTTTGGGTGGGAGAATTTGAATTCTTAATTTTGAAGAAAAAAAAAAAACCACAAAGTAATATATTGGGTCTATAAATATTTGCACACTATTTGTATGATGGTACAGTCCAAAGAGCCTCACCTGAGTACCATTACAGGGAACTTCATTTTGGAAGAGGACACTCTGCTCTGCGGTGTGTCGGTGCGAACGGTGCAGGGAGTTGGAGAGGTTGGGGAACAGTGAGAGAAAGGCCCGAGAGGTGCAGAAGACCTGGCAGGGGACGTCCAGGCTGGTGCTCTGTTGGCTGCACCAAATGGCCTAGGAGTCATGAGCTTGCAGTACAGGGGCAAAAAGAGGTCTTATTTATTTATTCTTTTATTTCATTGTTTGTTTTCATTAGAGGTGAGCATGTGTATGTGAGTGGTAGGAGGGAAGGTCGGCAAGCGCTGGGAGAGGACTGACTGATGCTGCGTGGGTAGGGTCAGCGTGAGGATGGCAGCACTACGGTTGCAGATAGATAGGGTGATGGACGCAGCCGCCGTCGGGGTTAGGGCGGGCAGGTTTATCTCTACCGAGGTACGGTGGTGGGTGCCTGGCTTGAAATGTCAACGTTTTAGCCAAGAGAAGTGGTGATGTTTGTGGTTTCTGAATTATGTGCAAAGCAGCAGCTAAGTCCCCTGTCATGGGGGTGCTGCTTTTCCAGGTGCCTTTGCCTCCCTTTTCTTCTTTTCAGTGGTGGCTTTGATTGCACAACCCTCTGCAACCTTTGCGCTGAGCCTCTGAGTTGGTATTAGCATGAAAATCCGGTGCGCCATCCCCCCTTGGAAATGTTTACATGCGATGCCCGCTGGCTTTACTGATAGCAGTACGTACCTCTCCAGTGAAGGCAGGATTTTGTTTCGTGTGGGCTGAGCTCTCAAACGTGTTCACATTAGCCATCGACTTCGAACTAGACATGCAAAATTGCTGCAGAGACTCATGGTGCCTTGCTCCCAACTTCAGCCATTTCCGGGCCCCTCTCTCTGTGAAATCCCTGTTGCAGGGTTTCCGTGCGCTTCCGTAGCTGAGTTGGAGGGGAGTCCCTTGTCTTGATACAAGCAATGCCTGGGCTTCCTGACTTACAGCCCAAACTGGTTATTCACCAGCAGTCGGTAAAAAAACGAGGAGACGAGGGGTCTTACAGCAGCTGTGTTGAGCAATGGTTAATAGCAGAGAGGGTTAGCTGGTACCTGCTGTGGGACATATATACTCCCTCCCACACGAGGAGATTACCTTAAAGGCAGTTGTAGTAGTCTGACTTAAACCTCTAAATGCAATTAAATCCCGAGTTAAGCCTGAAAAATGTGACCTGACATTCTATCTTTGACTCATACGGTTTGTGTTTCAGTATTACGGCGAGTGCGCTGTAACGGATCACACACTCTGAAGAGTCTGCTGAAATAGCCGGGGTAAATTAGGGACAGCACATCAGGGTGGATCTTCAGTCTCAACCATCAATTTCATTTTTGTAATGCGCGCTAGTGTCTGACAGCTGAATATGTATTTAATGAGATTTTAAGAACAACAGAGTTTTGATCTGTTAGAACAACATGCCATGGGAGAAGGTGCCTGTGCTGCTGCATAGCTGAATGCTTTAGGAAAATTAACTCACTTGAACACTAAATAAGGCTGAAAACCAGCTTGTTAGTGGGAGTGATGCTGTCTGCTCATTCCCAAAGCATTGCCTCTGCTGAAGGGGGGACCCCAGCCTTTTTAAAGGCTCAGAGATGTTTAATTAACCTCACTCCTCCCATTATTTTTCACCTTATTTTGCTTTGTAACCTGCCACCCCTTCCATCCAGATATCCTTTGGATGCTGCCTCCCATCCGTTTGGCGGGAGAGCCGCTCTTCATGAAAGAAAGCTGCAATCTGGCCGTAATTCCCATCTCCCTTTAACGCTCGCTGCCTCCAGGCCACTGGCAGAGAAATTACCTCAGCATGGGGAAGTGCGGGTTCTTCCTCCCCACCTGATGGTGCTTTTTGGGTTCACCCCTGAGCTTTCCTTCTGCTTCTCACAAGTGTGCGCTGCATCTCATGGTTTTCTCACACCTGAGTTTGGCTATCGATTGTCCAAACGAGGGACTTTCTCCTGGGGTGGATGTTGCTCCCAGCCGCTGCTGCAGTGCAGGTAATAAATACCATCCCGGAGAACCAGAGCAACAGGCTGAAGCCGAGGGTTGGTTTTTCTCATCTGTACCTGTCCAAAATACCCAGTATAGTAAAAGTATCTGGAGTACCAGGAATATATCAAAGATTGCTTGTGAAGAGCTGCTGCTGCAGCCCATCAGACACAAGAGGCCAGGGTAATTCAGGTAAGCGTCTGAAACACACAGGGGTGCTCCGAACTTTGAGCCTCTCTGCTCCTTACCTGTTATTCATGTGAATTGGCCAACACCAGGTTTCAGTAGAGTAAAGTTAGCCCTGGTAGCAGAGCAGTAGCTCACAGCTGTCGCTTTAAAGCTATCGTTAGTCCTGTGTGCCAGAGATTTGCAACTATTTTCAAAATCTGGAAGGATCCTAATTATTAGCATCCTCCTGTGTGGAAAAGCACGATAAAGTTGGCCGTACAGCAGCTGAAGCGCAGTGCTGGGTCTATCAGTTTCAATAAATATTTAGAGGTGCCGGAATAAAGGAGAGCGCAGAGCGAGGTGATGTGCAGTTCCTCCATCCCATTTCATGGTCATGATAAGGGCTGATGTGGTGCGTGGCTGTAGCCCAGGCTGCTTTCACCAGTGAAAATGGGGTAGCGCCGGAGCCATCTGGGGGAATTTCTCCATTAATTCCCATTGTGCCTTGAGATATCTTTTCCTTCTCCGTGCCTCTGGCTGTGACTTGAGCCAGTGTAAATCCATTTAGCTTCAGTGACAGACTGGCTGCTAAACAGACACCTGCATTCAGCCTGTTGCAATTTTTTAAGCCCCACCAGCAAATGTTTTTTTGGGAAAACAGTCAATAGAAGCAATGCCGAGCTGTGAGCTACCTGAATCGTGGGGCAGTAATTGCAAACAAATGGTAAATCGTCTCGCCCTTCACCTGAAACACTTCCATCTTGGATAACTCCCGGTATTTCTCCTCCCTGACTGCTTCTGTATCCCCGTTCATTCTGCGAGGGCTGGTAGCGAGATCCGAGCTATTCCACATGCGGGTCGAGGCGGGCTGTGAGCAGCCACTTGCCAAATGGCCACCCCAGCGCCCACAGGCACGTGCGACAAGTGGGATTTCTCTTGCTTTATAAAATGTTCCTTTGTCAGGGTTGTGTCTCACAAAACGGTATAAAACAAGAAGCTAGTAATTGTAAAGCAGGTGTAATTTAAAAGCTGGCGCTTTCCAAAGGCAGGGAGTAAGGCTGTGTGGAAAGATAAACAGTGAGAAAACATAGTAGTGGTGTCATGTAATGAGGAGATGATCCTTTTTTTCTTTCAAGCACTTTTGTCCTTGCCAGAGTGGGTAAGAAATACTTATCAAAAGCAATAAATTTGATCATTTCTTAGATCCTGTGAGAGGACAGCGAGTAATCCCAGAAATAGGTCAATGAAAGGCTTAGGGTGGTCACATTAAGCAAGGGCAAGGTCTCTTTTTTTAGAGGATACACTTTGATGCTGGGCCGTTGGGAAGAAAATATTGCAAGGTTTCTTACTGCAGGCAGCGTTTTCCAATCCTGATTTTATTTCTTTGATACAAAATGTTTTCTGTGGTCCCCAGCTATGCACCTCCAAGGTGCAGAGAGACAGGGGGCAATTTTTTCGCACAACGGACTGTGGGACTTTCCATGATTGCTCCCAAAATGACGACGTTAGAAATTGTAATTCCCTGAGAGATGGCAGGCTGGCAAGAGACAGGGATCCCAGCCATTACCGAAGTCAAACGGCCTGAACTCAAGCGTGCCTTCTACATATAAAAAAGCATTTGTATAAGGATTTAATACTTAATTTTACAGACAGTATAACTTCATTTTCACTTTCTTCACTGTGTTTTCATATGCAAGTCTTCACAATACAGAAAAGTTTCTTTATAGATGCTGACAGTGTAATTATCTCTGTATCAGGCCCATAGAAAACTCTCCGTTACGGGGTTTAGGACTATGTGGGAATGTGTCTGCTGAAGATACGGGCACTGAAGAAGTCTCCAAAGAATCTTGCTTTGTAGTCTCTGTCCCTGTAGGTGTGACGAGATCTCTCAATTATAAAACAGTAGGAAAGATTAGAGCTTGTGTCAATTGTAGTGATCAGAGGAGGGATTTCAGGGTAATCGGCTGGTATCTACAAAGGCTAAGTCCCCACTTACCACCTTAAAAAAACCAAAACACCCAAACCCCGAAAAAATGCGAACAGCACAAAACTGACTGCGCAAATCTCCACAGATTTTTAAAGCCAAGGGGAAAAAAAAAAAAAAAAAAAGAAAAAAGATTGCCCAGTGATTTTTATTTTCTTTTTAAAGTTTCTTAACCCAAAGTCCAGAAGGCAGGCAGAATTCTCGCGGAGGGTAATAAAAATACTTAGCTGTTTAACTATGGAAAAAAATCTTTAATTGATGTTTGGGTTTATTTTTTGAACTGGGTCTGTTTGCAGTTCTCTAATTCTTGCATCAACGTTTGTATCAACTCTGTTGATGACTCCGTTGGCGAGGGTCCTGGGAGGTTGTCTTTTGCCACTTAGCAAGACAAAGAGAGTACCGGTGGTAGCAAACTGGGATACCTGCACGATGGTCCTGGGCCAGGAGGTTGTGGTCCTTCAGGGAAAGAGGCAGACTGGATTGTGTTAGGCAGTTGGAATACCCTTCAAAATACCCCATTTCTGGGGGGCTCTTTTAATTTGTATTAATTTTTGTGATGGTTTTGTGACAAATGCTGTGTTAATGCACTCTCTGATCAATTTGCATCCTTAGAATTTGTGGGCTTATGGACTTACCGGAAATCCTATTTCAATGGACACTCGCAGTGCAAAAGCTGCATTCCACTGAGGGAGATACATCAGCCTATGAAAAAGTGAGCTATAGATTAGATCTTTTTTTAGCCTTTTTTTATATACACCTTTGTGCATGAGGTCTCTTACATCCCTGTGAAAAAAAAAAAAAAATTAAAACCCAAAAAATAAGAGCTTACTTACCAAGCTGCCAGCGAATAGTTGCACAATGTGCTTTCCTGTGTGAGTGGTTTAAATGTTATTTCTTGCCTGGTCTCAGAAGACTGCTCTGGTCAGTGCAAACCTAATCAAGGCAGCCCTTTTCACGAGGGCCGAGCCAAATGTCAGCCCAGACACAGATCTTTTCCCTGGAGTCCGCAGGAGCAGCTGGTCTTTTATGGGCTTGGGCTGTCGGAGCCAGCAGCCGTGCCTCAGAGACCGGGGCAGTCAACTTTGCTTCTTCTAGTTTTCCACAGATTTGGCAAAATGAGTCCTCAGATGGCTGCGGGGACTTGCCCTTGGCTCAAAACTGCAGGGCTACTGGAGAGGGCATGGACTGCATTAGCCTGCGCTCTCTGCGGGCTCAACCCCACTGACCGCGGGCTTGGTCATGCATTTCGGGGCAGCCAGCTTAATAGAGAGTGAGCGGTACCACCGGTTGTGTGGGGGTAGCAAACCCCAGCGGAACCTGTTGGGGTTTTTATTCTTGTTTCTCATGTTCTGCGTGAAGGTGTATGACTGTGCGGGCTGCACAGGCGTTTTACGTTCTGAAAAGCCGCCTCATTTCCTCTTTACCATCACTGCTGGTTTTGCTGGGTTTCACAGTCCAAAAAGAAGAGGATGTATTTGTAGTAGGCAGGGGAAGTTCCCCCAGGTACATCTTGTGTCTGTCCTGTGCCACGTCCCAGCTTCACTGGCCTCTGCCTGGTTGGCTTTAGTGACAACTTTGGGCTCAGCATAAGCAGCGGCCATCAACTTTTCAGTACCCTTTGCTGATCTATCTGGTGTTTTAAGAAAGATTTCTGTGTCGCTGACTTTATTGCCCTTTGCCCAGGCAGGTGGCTTTGTATTTGGGCTAAAGCTCCGCAAATTGTGTTGAGGTTTCATGTACTCTGTAGGGCTCGGTTGAACCTGTTTGCTTGTGGAAGCACAAGAGCTGCCTTTTGGCTTTGTGCTCTGAGCAGAGCAAATAGTAAGCAAGTCTCCGAGAGGCCATGGGGGATTTTCTAGCTGTGCCAGACAACACCAAAGCATGACAAATGGCAGGCAAGGGAAGGCCAGGCCTTCCTAATTTAAGCCAAAGCCAAACTTCTCAGGGGACTCTGGAAAAGTGAGATTATTTACCCTTACCCCTCTGTATTCTGGCAGTTGGAAGTGGTACACCAAAGAGAAAAGAAAACGTCTGGTCATTGTGGTATTTCAGTCAGGGTTTGGACATGGGCACAACTACGGACTTTCGGGTCAGGCCCTTCAGAGATAAATGGGAAGGGGGACTTTTTGCCCTCGTTTCACTCACGTAAAAAAACTTGAGACCTAGAGAAGGTGTATGACTTTGAATGATCTCGGGATATAGCTCTGACTGTCAATGTTCATTTTTATACGCTTGCAGTAAGTTAACAAGGCTATGAACAAAATAAAATGCAATTACCCGTGTTCGTTTTACAAACTAATGAAGAATTCAGGAGGCTGTGAGAAGTGGCAGTGAATCATGCAAAGGCGTTTGTGATCAAAATCAAGTTCTGCTCTTTCCAAAGTGCCTCTAGACTTTAAGGCAAGACCTAGGGAAAAGTTAAAGTTATATGGTGCGATGTCAGCAACGGTTAGGCTGATTGCTGGAGGTCTAGGTCAGGATTCGTTATATGTGATGATAAGTCAATACAAATGAACCCAGCTCTTGCTTTTGGGTTATTCATTGGCTAGAGCTAATTTTTGGCATTTGGAAGAAATTTAGTATTGAAGTGACTCCCATTGCGTAGGAAAGCACACTCTTTCCCGAAGACTGTACGAGAGGAGTTGGCTGCTCCTGACGTGACCTCCTGCAGAGTTTCATAAGGTACATCCCGGGGAAGTCTTTTGCCTTCCACTTTGGTGTTCATGTTCGAGCACCTCTCTTGCTGTACTGAGATAACCTTCAAGTAGCTTGAGCTTGAGGCACGGAGAAGACAACAAAGCTTAGCTTAGATGATGCTCTCGAATCACTGCAAAGGTATTTGGGCTCGCGGAGCCTTTGGATATTTTTTAAAAGGGTATGACAAGCTGAAGTTTCTCCAGTAGGATTTCATGGCTTGAAGGAAGACCACATCTATCAAAAGTTTCACAGGACTGGCTTAGTTATTGTGTCTTATATTCAAAGCTTTTTTCTGATCAACTTCAGCTTTGAAACCATGCCAGTCTCATAAATCTGGTTGTTGGTGGTTCCCCCCCGCCCCAGTTAAAAATAAAGAAAAAATGCAAAGGCTTTAAAGCTGTGCTATAAGGACACAAATAAACAGCCTTTGTATACTTGATACCAAAACATTTAAGACAGCTTTCTTTTCCCACAGATTAAAAAATAGCTGGAAAGGAAATTCATTGAGCAAATGTAGTGCCTTGAAATATTTCAAAGAACCTGCAGGCAGCAAACATTTCCCTGGTATGTGCTGGTCACCCTTGTGGTGCCTGAAGGAAACGATAGTGTTGAGAGACAGTGTGAGGCATTTATGAAGAGCTGTGGACTTAAATGTTACTCTCTACTGGTTTTAATTGGTAGGATTGCTTTCTTACTTGAAGGTGAGCCCTGTCCGTGATATTTTGGAAACGTACTGTGTGGAGCCTTAATAGGCGTTTTTAATACTATTCAAAATTAACATTTTCCTTCTGACAAGATAGAGTACTTTCTTACTCATATGCTTATTTTACTAGATAACGTGTTCTCTATAGCAAGAAACCTTGATGCTTTAACCTTCTTGCTGGAAATTACTGACCTTCGAGGCTTCTTGAAATGTTGCACGAGATGCCTGCGCAGGACCAGCAGACTGCAGGAAGTTGCGCTTTGTAAGGCTCCAGGTTGTTTTCTAGGCTTGACCATACATGTCCAGAAGTTGAAAAAGTAGAACTGAGGGAGGATTTTCCTGGGTCGCAGTTCTTCTGGAGGTGGAAACAGCTTTCCTGTTAGAGCACGTCAGCTGTTACTGGGACAAACTCCACAGGTAAAGCACAGAACTCACAGAGCTCTTGCGTTGTGAGCTTCTGTACTCCTAGAAGGTTCATTAATTTGATCCCAAATGTTTTCTGTCCCCATAGGTGTTATATTATGTGGAGCTAAGGGTTCTGCATGAATTAGATGTAGTTTAGAAAGGAGAGATGCAGTAGTGGATCATCGTGTAGATCGCCAGGAACTTCTCCAACACATTTGGCTCTTGAACACCATTTTTGCATGTTATTATCTTTTCTTCATGTATTTGTCACTGTGTTGCTATTTCCCATCACTGATCATACCTGGAGTCTATCTCATAGATGCATCAACCGTTGACTCCAGCCTGGACTCCGCGGCAGCCCATCCAGCAAAGCTTTTTGACATCTGTTTAACTCAGAGCATGAGGGTGAATGTCTTCGGCTTGTGGGACTTGAGTGCATGCTTCACTATGCTAAATAAAGATGAACTTGAGCACTTGCTCATTTAAAGTGATCATTTTCTAATGGTCTGAGGTTTCTTCTCCTAATGTGGTTAGCAAATTGCTGATGGCCAATTTCATATTCTCCACACGCTACTGGTATTTACAAGAATTTGCCATCTACTGTACTTTGCAAAAATACTTCCTGTACCATGAGTTGGCAGTGAACTGCGCTGAGGGATATGTCTGTCACTGGTTTTTGCTGGTAAGGTGTGTTCAATCACACCAATCTTTGCTACCATCTAGATATGCCGTCCTTAATAATTTCTGTTCTCTCACTGGGTGACTGGAACTATTTTTAAGAATGAATTTCATGAATTGCTGAAGAGAAATAATGCTTATCGTATGAATCATTGAATAGAGGTTTGTGTGTTCTAAAACTCATGGAAGTGTTAAGCACACAAATAGACTTTTTTGGCATTATTCAAACGCTCTTAAAACTTGACTCAAAAAATGAAGGTGAATCAAACTCACAATTATGATTAAATTACATGCGAACCTCTCATTATATATTTAAACTGTGTCCGCTGTTAGGAACAGAAGTCAAAGCGGAGTTGCAAATTGGTTTCCAGAGAGCTGTGATCCGAAGTGATCAGCTTCTCTTGTGCTTTGTCATTTCTACCTGAAAAGGAGGTTGCAATGGGTGGGGGTGGGGGGTGGGGTGGTCTCTTCTCCCAAGGAACAGGCNCAAATCCATGATTCTATATCAGTACACTGAATTATTCTTGCAGAGCACTTTGAAGCACAAGCGTGGCTAGCCTGGCATGGGCACGGTCACCTGCAGGTTATGCTCCTGCAGGCTGATTAATCTTGAGCCTCAAATGTGAAATTCAGTAGCTTTTCAAATTGCTTTAGTCCTTAAAATTTCAGTGACTTACTAGAGCCTGTAAATGTAGATTTAAATACCTTGCATCATCTGCTGCATTACAGACCCTGTCTTTTAAATGGTCCTGTATGGGCGGGGAAGCAGAGCCCGAGCGGCGTTGGCTACAAGCTTCTTACTTTTCCCCTAAAAGAGTTGTCACAACTAAGTCTGCCAAACTGTTTCTCTAAATCCATCTGTAAGGTCCATATTGAAGGATGGCATAAATAAATGACTGGCATTCACTTGTTGCTGCCTGGTAATATTGAACCTAAATCTTAACACTCAAAGGGTGAATAAATGATGGACACATTAATTTTATGTTGTTTCCAGCTTGCTGGTAGCGATCCCATCGTCTTGCCCAGCTGTTCTGCCTTTGTCTTATTCCACCAACAGTGACATCCAGTGCCTTGGCTCATTATATTCCTTTCAATCTCTTTCTCCCTCCAGCTCTTTTTAATTATTTCAATCTATTTTGACTAGTCTTGTGCAAAATTTTTTCTTCCTCATGTACCCGCCTCTTTCAAGACGCGCTATTCCTCTGCCAGCATGTGGTACAGGTTTGGGAATATCTACATGGTCCTTGTCTAGGGCTCCCTGGTGACTTTGCCAAGAACATTCTTGAAGAAGGGTGGCAACTAAGGCCAAGTGATGGTAGTTATGTCTGTACTAGGTATATATACAGTTTCGGTGAGGAATCCATTGGTTGGGGAGCTGTGCGAAGGGAGGAGGACAGAACATCTGTGTAATTGTCACGGTTCCTTTTTTAAAGCCATTTCTGCTTGGTAAGAGGAGTCTAAAATCTGCTCATTTCCCATAATCTCATTAAAGACTAATTTGGAAAACTGAAAGAAAAAAAAAAAAAGACTGTGTCTAACTGTCTACAGTTAAAATACTTGTGGTTGTTGAGCTGGCCAGCAGCTCTCCGCTTCAGGTCAGTTCATCAGTAGCTTGTGTTTCCATGTGTTTAGCAGTCAGGGTGGAGAAAGGGAGGAAAGGAGAAGGGAATTATTCTTTCTCCTGACATAATAAGGCCTTGATAATTCTTGCGTGAAGCAGATTTTATTTATCTCCTTGAGCATTTCATAGATTTTCTTTTATAACTAAGGTACAGGTACTTTCTCATCTTGTCACAACTCATTCCTCCTGCCATCACCTTGGTGTTGATTTTTACTAGCTGCAGGGTCATCAGGACCAAATGGCTTTTTTCTTTTAATTCTTTGGCTATTCAATCTTGGCAGGATTATTCTGGCTTTTCTATTTTAAGTATGCATTGCCGAATGATTTTGGATAATGAGCTATTGAAGAGCAGCAGAAGACTTCTCCACTAACAGCAGCAATATAATCTGCGAGGCTAAATGCTGCCTTGGTATTCCTGCCTTATGGGGAAATTCTGCTCTTTCAACATTTATGGTAATCCTGATTTGGGATGACAAGTTAAAATGTCCAGAAATTCAGCAGAATGAAATACCCACACAGAAACGTATTGGCAATGACAAAATGAATCGTGTTGTGAGGTGTGATGGTACCAGCTGCACCACAGTGGTGTCTGAGTTGCAAGTTCAGCTTAAAAATCAGCAAAGCTATAAATCCTAAGTGCCATGAAGCAACACTTTGGCAAATTAAAGATGAACTGAACCAGGGTATTCCAGTCAGCTCATCAGAAATGTTTCAGTCTGAGGTCAACCAAAACATTCTTTATTCTCTTTCAGGATTTCCAAACCTACTGCAAAAGAAAAGAAAAGAAAAAAAAAAAAACCAAACAAAAAAACCCCAACAACACTACCACCCAGAAAATAAACATCAGTTAAATAAAAAGATAAAAGGAAGAGAAAGAAGTACTGCCAGGAATTTAGGCTTGGGTCAGTGGAGCGTTTTTGGCTCAAAGCTTGCAATCCATCTCCACTGCCTCTTCCCTCCGCAAGGAAAACTGTGACTGTCACTTCTGGGCTGAAGAGCCGTGGTGTGGTTGCTGCAGTGTCAGGGTATGAGGTTTCTATCGCTCTCGTGCTGTTTACATAATCTGTAAGAAAGCAGGAGTAGATTTTATCGTTCAGAGGAATATGTTGGAGGGCGTAAAAACTGAGCAGAAACAAGTAAGAAACGGAAGGTGAAACCATCGTTTGTTCACCATCGAGACTACAAGAGACCACACAGTGCCAGGCTCCAGGGCTTTTGTATGTCCTCCAAAGACAGTCAATGGAAGTAATGAAAAAATATGAAACTTGTGCAATAAAAAGCAATGGATTTTCTATGAAACTGCCTGCTTTCATAGTGACTTGATTCAAAGGTGCACAAAATTCTGGGTTATACCTATCCAAACTGGCAAGCAAAGCCTTTGGGCTGTGAATTCTTGTGTGATAAATCGGGGGTCACTGATGAAGTCCTCCAGGGCAGATTCTGGCCACAGCAAGTGGCATCCTGGAGGAGACAGCCTTTTACAAACATCTGTCAGTCCAGGCAAGCTGGTACCAGCTGCTGAACACTGGGCACAAACATCAGGACGTCTTGAGAAAAGCAGATGAAAAGGGAATTTACGGGCTCTGCGGAAAGACCTGAGCTGGCATGAAATTATATTCACCTTTGGGGTGTCAAAAGTTCACAATATTAGGCAAAGACAGCTCTAGATCTAAGTGACAGATAGAAATATGCCCGCATTGAAAACAAAACCGCAGCTTGAAAACAAATTTTTAGAATATACAAAAACGTGTAATAAAAATGGTTGGTAAGGTAGAACAGTTCAAAGGAAAATATTTGTGCGTAAAGCTTGCTGATACCCTGACCACAGGAACTAACTCTGGTGTTTAATATGCTTTCCTTTTAGCTAATCTTGCTTCATCGTAGGCTGCCAGTCAGTGATGTGTCGGGGGTCAGGTTTGGATGCTGTCAGTGAGGGGATCACAGCGCTGCCGCTGGTCTCTCTAAAGAAGCGTCTGCTGCCAGGGAACCTGGGGCATTTATTCTCCATCCCTCACATTCGCAGCCCCCGCGGCAGCGTCTTCTCCTGCGCCATGGTGGTAGGGCCCTTCCTGCCGGCCTGGTGATGGATTTAATTCCTGCCACAGACAGCTGTAGAGGTCGGGGGCTGCTTTGCACCTTCTGGTCACCTTCTTTCTTCTTCAGTGTGTTACTAGCTGTAGAAGTTTTCACAGTGTGATGCGGAGGGGTTTCTTGGTGTTTTTCAGTAGTCTAGATTTCTTAGGATGCATGGTTTCAGGTAGCAAAGACTATATAAAATCTGTTCTGCTCCACTTCACACCTACTAGCAGCAAAATCTCTCTCGGCCGCTGTCTCAAAACAAGATTTTCAAATGGAAAACTCACAGTCCTCAAGCGCCTGCTGTGCCGGGGTCTGGTCCCTGTGTTTGACACTGCATTAAGAGGTGCCGTGTGCTTCTAAAGCAATTTTCTTACCCAGCGCTCGCAGGCTGTCTTTGACCCGGGGTCACTGCTTCCCAGCCTGCAGCACCGCGAGCACTGACAAAATGCCTTTTGGAATGTTATTTGCGTTGGGCATCACGCAGCACGTCCGCTCCTCCCTGGCTCGCCTGCCTGCGTGGATCCGCGGGATGCGCAGCTCCTATTTTCAAACAGCGTTTGGCTCTCCAGTTCGCTTGGAAGCCAAGCGTTATTTGAGTTGTCATTGGGGAGTTCGCTCTGAAAAAAAGACACGAGGCCCTGTGTAATTTTAGGCCCGTAGGAGGAAGTAAGCGCTTGACATGAGTTTGCACTGTGTGGTCTTTCTTTGGAAAAATCCTTACGTACTTCAGGGATGCGTGCTTGGTCTGAGACTGACGCTGTGAAGGGCCGGGAGGGAGAAAGATGCTGGCAATAGGGAAAGAATTCCTTCATTTTATAGCGTGCCTATGATGCTCTCACGTTCTAATTGGAGAGGTTAATTAAAATGCAGTGTCGTAGCATTTCCTGGGCAACACCCCCATGAAACATCTCGCCATTTCTCTTAGAGAGAGGCTGGGTACCTTCCCTGGCAAGCACTGGGTAGCGATACAGGCGGTATCTGGGGCTGACGGAGGAGTGCTCGGAATACCAAGGAGTGCCCGCAGAGGACTGGGATGAGGGGAAGGGATCAGCATCCTCTGTGGGCATCTCGATTAAGACCCATTTCTGTTTTACCCCTCCTGCCCTAAGGGCATGGCTTCCGAGAGGCAGAGAATGGCAGCTGGCGGAAAAATTACATATGCTAATTATGTCAAAAATGAATTAATTGCCATTAATTATTTTATCACAAAATCAATTAGTATTGTACTGCGAGTCATTTTAATTAAAGTGGTCGATAAAAATCAGATAAACTGTAGACACAGCAAATTATGGCAAAACTCCAAAATTAGTCTCTAAAAAGAAATGAAGCCCCAAACAGCTTCTTCCCAGTTCAGCACTGGGATTGAATTAGCGGTTATTTTTATTAAAAAATTACAGCCCACAGCAAAAACATGAAAGCAGAAGCTTCTTTGCAAAGGAGAAGAAAGCTTTTGGTGTTCATGAATGAAGTTGAAAAGGACAGTAGTAATGATGACTTTATTTTTTTTTTGTATCTGCACATTTCTGAGATGATTTTCACCTTAATTAAAAAAAAAAAAAAGAAAGATCACGGTTTTCCAGTGTTTAGGTTATTGTACTTAAAGGGATGCTTTAAAAGGACACAATCTTGACTATTTCATCATCCCCTTAAATAGAAACATCCTGTCTTTGTATTCAGCACTGCTACTTAAACAAACTCAGAGTGGTTTTGGTCCTTATCTTGGGGTAATCAGGTTTCTAAGGGGAAGAAAGAAAATCAAGAAAACTCAGGTGTTTTGAACTTTTTCAGTAGAAATGTGGTTGAAGAGACGCTATGCAAAAAGCAAGGGCCATATCTTGTGGTGGCACAACTCAGCGCTGCCCTGTTGGCATTCGTGGTGCTTCGGCCTTGCCTGCCATCCTGCAGACGCCGCCATCTGCTGAAACAGGCTTCTGCAAATTTAGGGATGCCAGTCTTTCAGAATTGGATAATGGTGAGAACCAAAAAACCTGGAGAACATCACAGGCATAATTAATCCGCTGCCTTTGCTTTTTGAGTCATTACGTGTGGTATGTGGGTGGGTGGAAGTTTGCATTAGAAAGGAAGATGTTGTACTGCTGTCTAGAAAAGGACACGGGTGTCTGGTGTGTGGCAGAAACATGCAGGTGTTTTGGATGCTGGTATTTTATTATCGGATGATTTGCTCGCTGGTTAATGACAGCAGCCAGGAGAAGTGGATACGGGCCTTGCGGAGCGCGGGTGGCTTTCGCTGGGAGCTGCGGGAGTGCTGTAATGCCTGCGACTGATAGAACCACACGAAAGAACATCTCTGTTCTGACAAAAAAAAAAAAAAAGGCTGCAAAAGAAAAGTTATCCGGACTGATTTTTTCTAACTCATGAGCAGAATTTAATGTTTGGGACTTCGTTGACTAATGCACAAAGCAATTTGAGTAATGAAAAACTACTCTTTGTCAAGCAGGAAAACAAGAGGCATTGATGGAAAAGCTAATTTATTTACTCTTTTATGGAGACAACCTGCTTTGCCCAAGTTCAAAACTGACTGTGCAGCTATTGATGAGTATTCCTGTGAGTAAAACGGCTAATGACAGCACTGACGCTCTCCCCATGTCTCTTTTTTGAGACTTTAAAGTGCAACTTCACAGCACGGCTGTAAAGGAAGGGCTTCACGAGTGTTCAGTGAGCACTTGTCAGTGTTGCCATATGGTAAAAACTTGCATTTTTCAAGGCGTTAGTGCTAGAAATAGCTTGTTTCAAAGCACTGAATGACGAAACGGCTGGAAGGCATTTGGTGATTACTGACCCTGTCCTGGCAGTCCCCATCCTTCCCTTGTCCTGCCCTCTGCAAGCTGCTGCAGCTGCGGCCCTCTCCGGCAGCATCTCTGATCCACTACTTAGGGGCAAAAGAAAATTTGCTCATTTTTCATCTAGTTGACAGAATAGAGTAATTGCTATAATTTACCCTGCCCTGCGTCTCACAAGCAGTTCTGATAGCATTACATATTTATTGTTCCTCATCTGAAGTCTCACTCCTGATGTGCAATTTAGGAGCAGTTTGATTCATAATTCCTGGGTTTAGGTCCTTGTGAGTTTTCGTTATGACCGGTTTGACCAGAGACCACGTGTACTCCAGCTGACTAATTTCAAGTCCATCTTCCTCTCCAAGAGCTGTGCCCATAACTTGGTTACATCGGGCTGGTTGCCTGAGCACAGTAATGCTTTGTATAAATTGCAGAGTAAAATCAGAGTATAAATCATGAGTTTTCCTGAGGCTTGAGTGAGGATCTGTGGTTCTGCTGTTCTCTGCCATAAGTCTGCATTGAGGTTTTAAACTGCGGCTTTTGTGCAAAGCCATTAAATGGAAGATACTAGGGATCCTTTTGCTTAAGGGAAGGGGAATGCTGTTTGAAAGATGAAAGGAGAGGAGGGAAGGAGTTGAGATTGGGGCAATTTAGTGCCTGCGCTCTCCCTCCTTGCCCTAATGAACGAGGATTTGAATCCTCACCTGATCCCCTCTATCCATCTTCTCTTGGGCTTGCCGCATCACGTCCATGAACTCTCGTTGCTTATAAAGCTTAAGAAGTTCTACACGTGACAACAAGGATATCCCAGCTTACGTTAGAAGTATCAGCTTCATATAAAGACAGAGAGGTCTTTTAGCAAAAATCTTAAAATGCCGGCAATGCTCTCTCGGAAATCAGTGGGCGGTTTGCCTGAATAGACGTTAAACTCTGGTCCTGTAAAATTAATCTCCCCCTGTACAAACTCCTACGACTGCGTACAGAAAATGAATGCCAGCTAAACAGTATTCACATAGGCATGCAAGTATGCTGAAATGACACTAGTGCCTACAGCTTAAACTATGTTGATCCCACAGACATTTTTGGTGGGACCGTGTCACACTAAGCCTCGATGCATTCGCGCAGACCTCTGCGGCGCCACCCACGCTGGAGAGTCACACGTGTGTTTGCCGCGCGGGGAGTCCGTCCGGACTCCTCCACGCCGTGCAGTGCCAGACAGCTGCCTGCGCTGGAGGGATCAGACTAAAAAAAAATGTGTGAACGTATCAACATAAATCATACCGATGTTATTTTAGCCACACAGTATTTCTGTTGACCTATTAAAAATAAAATTGCAACGTGAGCTACCAGGCATGAATTTTGGTGATGGGCCTCAAAACCACTAGCAAAACTATGTTATTTTCAGTGCCTTTCTAATCCCACAGCTGTTATAAACAGACTGAAGAAAGTCTCACCCGCCCACGTCCCCATCCCTTTTGCACTGCCAGGTGGAAAAGCTAGTACCAGCAGGAGCTGCTGTACCGCAGTCTTCCTCACCGTCAGCAGGGATGTTGCGTGTAGATCCCAGCAGTGGGCAGAGGAAGATGATACGTGCCTTCTTCCTTGCCCGTCCTCCTAAGACCAGCTGCAAGGCTGTTACAATAACCAGGTTAGTTTGGACTCACCCCCTGGTACCACCGCCGTCTGCCACTTCCTTATCACCCCTGAGCTGCCATCGGAGAGCACCACGTTTCACTTGCTGCTTACCCGGGTTGTTTTCATGGCACCTACCCAGAAGTGGGAAACCGCTCGGTGTCTTGGTACCCTGAGATCTGCACTTTCTGCAAGAACAAGCCTTTTCAAAGAAAGATATGTTTAGAGCTTTCTCATTTTGTTTTACACTTCGCATCATGTTGATATCGATGTCTTGTTCCATCATGTCATGTAGCATAATGTAAGAGGATGAGTGCAGTACGGTGTTCACTGTGTAGGTGGAAAATCTAAAGAGATGGAGTTCTCCCCAGCATATGGCTGGACTTTAATCATAGATTTTGTATTTTTTTTCAAACGCTTCACTTTTTTTCAAAGGTCAGTCTGTCTGCAGGAACGTGACATTTCTGTGAGAGATGCAATCCACTAGGCATGTACAGCAAAAATAAAATGCAGAGCAAACCAAATCAGCCCTGCTTGTGCTCTCAAGCAAACAAACCCAGCCTTGAAAACCTCTGATGTGGGTGACAGTGGGCTACTGCAGAAGAATCAGGACGCGGCTTGGCATGTACTGAAGCATCCCTTATCCAAGGGTCTTAGGTGTTACGCAAAATCCTCACGTTACAGAGAGGAAACAGGCAGAGATGAAAAGTGTTGACTAACCATTTGGTGAAGGTGGGGCTGTGAAGTACCACTTCAGCTTCCAGGCTTTCAGAGGTTTGCTAAAGAGTCTAAAAGACTAAAGAGTCTCCAAAAAGTACATCTGAACCGATCTCTTCTGCATGGAAGACTGTCTGTGGTTTTGATCGATTTTTCTTGAGCTTTGTGCAGAGGGTGACTTATGTCCAAAATGCGAGCCCATCTGTTTCCTACCGAGACTCATATGTGCTTCCCAGAATGTTTTCTCTATCTGTTTCCATGGATCTGGCAGACCTTGCTTTTATCTGTGGAAATGTTTCTTCAAAAGATGGAAGGTTCTTCGGAGGAAGCCATCAGGGTACATAACATTTTTTTCCTTATTTATACACCACAATGTCAAGACCCCTTTACCATTGTTTTCTGCATTAAATCCAGTTAGGATGGAGATGAGCAACCGAGGAGAGCTACAGGTGCATCATTGCAGGGGTGCTAGTGAAACGGGGGCCAGAGGTTGTCCCCAGAGCAGGATGTCTCCCATAGCTTTTTCTCCCTTGAAAATAATGCTTGGTTTCAGCATGGTGCAACAGGCAGTGCTGCAAGGGGTCAAGGTGACGCACTGGCTACGCCTTGGCTTGGGGAGAGGGAGAGTGACACTGTGTTGTGCCCAAGGTAGTCACTCTTTGGACCTGATTGTTCTTCTAGGGTTTAGCCACTGGTTTTGGTGTGGGAGGGTCAAATGGTGGCTCTGAGAAAAAACAGTATGTTTGCTATTCTCCAGATCCTAGGTTTTGCATGCGCCTTGCTGTGACTTATGGGAATGCTGTGCGTATTGGTGCCAGAGTAGCTAGCGCGTGATCGCAGTGCTAGCGTTCACCAGCGTTCACTACTGTTTCTGTAGCATCTTGGTGTCCACTCATGGGCTCTTAGCAGTCACTGGCTGGAGGGCATTTCTGTTGAGGGTATCCTATTTCTGAAAATAAGGCAAATATCCTCTGTGTTCTGACTTCTGACCTGGCTTTCAGCGTGGTAGGTCAGCAGGCTGCCTGTGGGGCTTGCTAACCCCGATTAGAGCTCCCCATAAATGGCCCTGTATCGCCTGCTGTTGCCTATGAAGGTGTATTCTTATGGAAACCAGGTGGGTCTGTTAGTCCAGGGGTCGAATGCTGTCTCCTGCCACGAGCTCGAGAAAAGCTTGAGAGCAGCAACAGGCGCTGAAAGCCTCTGCTTTGCGGTGGCTCGGCCAGCCCGCCTCGGGAGCCATGTTTATAAAGCGCTTCCTGATGGAGGGAAAAGAAGCCGGAGAGTTATTTTCTAAGAATAAAAATTCCTTTATGGTTTTTTGAAAACTACTTCACACTTTGCACAAATGATCGCTTAGCATCTGGCAGGCTGGGTTTCTGCCATGTGCGGCAGAGGATACAGTTTGTGTAGTTGTAAGCAATCTACTCGGCAAGCTTTTGTGTCGTCCTGGAGCCCAGGAACTTGTTAATTTTGAGCAGTCATTTTCCACATTTAGCCCATTAGAGACTCTATTTTTGGTGACCTAGTTTGAGCTCTTTAAAAAATAATCAAGCGGCATTTTTCAGATCTGATTTGTAATAGGACTGTGGATTGGTTTCGCAACTTGAAATGAAACCTGGGGGGGAGGGATAGAAACTGCTTTTTATCTGCCTGGTCCTTCAGAGCTAACATTTGCAATTGATTTTAGAAGGCCTCTAGGAAGGTTAATCTGACAAAGACTACGGCTTGGCTTCACCACTTGAAGGGTTATTGTTTGACTTGCCGCTGGGAAAATAATAAAGTAGCTAGGTTTAAATAATACTTTCTATGCGATAACCTCCAGGAGTGCTACCAAGTATTACTGGGCATGATCCCAACGCCGTTAAAGCCTGTGGATTCGCTTGCTCCCTGGTGTGTACGACGGGGTTTGGATTAGAGAGCGAGCAATTGGGGCACATGCCAAAATGGCTTGCCTTGGGTTACGTGCTGAATCTGCTGCGCCAGAGCTGGGATTAGGGCTCGGGCCCAAAGATCCTATTTCCATGCACTAGCTCGGCTGTGGGAATTAGTACCCTGCAAGAGAACTACTGGCCTCCGGCTTCTTGTGCCTGCAGGGAGGGCCTGGGCAGGCACAGCCCTTCGGTTTTTGTAGGAGAGGAAGGATGCTCACGGCTGAGAGCTGCCCAGGGCCCAGCACCAGCTTGTTCAGGTGGGCAGCTGTGAGCAGTTCTAGCAAAACTAAAGCAAAGAAAAATACCTGAAAAGAAAATCTCTAATTTTATGTAAGTGAATTGGTTTTGCATTTTGTGGCAATGTAAAATTACATTCCTAAATTTAAGGTGACCTGGAGTGGTGGCATTGCAGTGGAAACATACTATTTTCACTTACTTGTCCTTCATTTTCTCTGGATGCCCCATCCCACACCGGGCGCAGCAAGCTGCCTTGCTTGGGGAACACACCCCAACTTTGGGCTCCCTCCTGAGACGAGGGAGAGCAACCTAGCAAAGCTGACATGGCAAGGAGAAGCACAGAGTGATCCTCCGGATCCCCAAGAAGAATCTTTGTTGTATTTTTAAGGCTCTGCAACTTTAGGAAGTAAATCTGCCAATTCAGTAGGAAGGGAGAAGACAGCCCCCTCTCTAGGAGATGCAGCAGGGCGGGTGTCCCTGCTGTTGAAAGGTTCAGAGGTTCTTGAGATAACTGTAGGAAAAATGTGCAAACACTGTGTGTCATGCATGTTTGCACCTCCTGTGTTGTGGATGTTGGCACCTCCCAGACGTCGTCCTTGGAAGCTCCTTCAGTGGGGCACATGGAGAGGGAGAAACAGAGCCAAAACACTCAGAATTACAGCAAAGGTTTGGAACAGCTGCAAGACTCCTGCTAGGGCCAGCAGGTCCCTCCTATTAGGGAGGTCAAGACTGCTCCTTCGTCCCTCTTGATCTCTGCTCGAGGCCCAGCTTGTGTGGGGCTGACCCACAGAGCACACCTCTGCTGTGCATTGGAGTTCCTTGCTGATGGATGCTCTGTGCCTCTGTTTTGTCAGCGTAAATACAGGGGCCGGGAGTTGGCAAAGAAGATCATGTAATTCAACTGAGATCAGATTGTTTGCGATTAAAAATGTTTGGCCTATTAGAAATAGGAGACTCCTATATTTAATTTATGTTTGAGTTTTTATTTTTTTTAAAAAAAGGAGGAAATTAGTAATTTACCAGTTTCTATTGCCATTTTCATGTTTCTGTAGTTCAAAAGTATCTTGATCCAACAAATGAGATATGGCAAATGTTCTAAATACTGTTTAATTTATTTTTTTTTACTGAAAAAAATATATGTAAATGCCTGAGAAATTATACTTTGAAAAGTGGCTACTGCAAATTAACAGCATTTCACATGGATCTTACTTTGCATTCTTAATACACATAATGCGTGTCCCAAATTACATGATTTGCATTATAAACCAGAACAGCTCCTGTGTCGCTGCTGCTGTCCAACAGTTGAATAACAAGGCTTTTCTTTCCAAACTGTATAAATACATATTTACCCAAACGATGCAATTTAGGGCTCTTTTATTTACATTTTTCTGGTCAGTCAATCACGCTGACATCTTTTATAGTCGATGCTTTTTAAAAGTATCTGAGTAAATCTAGCAGTTGAGGAATGGAAGTGCCAGACAAACGCTGGAAGTGACCATTTTGTTACTGCGCTGACGTTTTGGCTACAGAGTTGGCACCTCCTCTTTCTCTGCCCTCAACTTCTGTAAAATGTTGCGTTATCGTGTTGTGCCATCTTCAGACGCAGTGGTTCTGCCTCTCCCTGTTGGGCCCACAGCGTTAAGCGTAGGGCTGGGGACACCCTTGTTCCTGGGGCCAGTCCTGTCCCAGGCTTTACTTTGCGGCGGGCTGGCACACATTCCATTAAGACCCGGGGTACTTAAAGCGTGTCCAGCCACCGTCCCTTCACCACTCCAGAGCGTACTTTAGGCAGGGGGTTGTCGCCTTTGGAGTCTTTCTACTCCTGCTCCTGCCCAATTTCTCCAGCCTTCTGCTGTCTGAAGCATCTGGAGAACGAGTTGGATGACCTCCATCATGTAATCTCATCACTGTCAATTTGTCAGTTGTTCAAAGGCCTGACTCAGTGCTCATCCACACGTGTTTGCAGTAGTTTTCCAGGATTGCTGATCCTCATTGTCCAAAGAAATTCGGTTTATGGGTTTAATATTCCTGCATCATTAGTGTGGTGTTCCCTCTGCTTGAATTTCATTCCAAGCTGAGGGTCAAAATCATAAATGATCTTGAATCAGCTCACTCTGGTACATGTGTGGCTTCTGGCTTGACTGCCAGGAGGGAGAAGGTAGATGGGTGGTTGCCCATACCCAGTCCCTTTACGGACAGGTTTCTGAAGCATTCAAAGGTTGTGTATACCTGTTACTCAGTCACCTTCCCTTTTAACTTTTATTATTTGGTTTCAACCAAATTTGTTAGTCAGGTAGAGTTTCTGATGACAGTATGTTCCAGCAAAGAAAAATGATCACAGGGTAGACAACAGGGACCCAAGTCAGGGCCTCCCCATATGGATTTGCTGCAGCTCAAGCTTCACCACACTTTTAGTCTTGAGAAAATTCCCCTACGAAGCCTTAGGAAAACCAGAAGCAGTGCTTTCTGCTGCTCATGAGCCGTTTTCTCTCCCTCACCTCCCGCCCTTGAGCAGAGCCCTGCAGCCTTCCGATCTCTCGTTGTCTGTCTGTCCTTGTGCAGCTCACGGAAGAGGCTAGAGGTGGTGGATGAGGTGAGTTAAGTGAGCAGGACAGTTTCAGTCTCTCTCGCTTAAATGGTACAAACCCCAGAGAAGGTTAGGAGTTGGATGTTGTGTCATAGTACCTAATAAACAGGCATAATATCTGCTGAAATTGGGAACCTGTGAGTTTAACCAAGAGTTGTCTGAATTTCAGAGCACTTTGGAGCTGAATGTAGCCATGTCTGTGGTGGCAGCATCACTGGTAACGTTTGCTTCGGTGTTGCTCTCTGCTTTGCTCTGTGGAGAGGGTTCCTGCTATTTTGTACCTGCCCAGCAAGTGAATGGTAAGCGCTGTTAGTAATTTTGTGTTTCTGGCTCCTAAGACAGCCTGTCCTCGCGGTTATAGCCGCACACTACCACACTGCGGGGTGTTGGGTGCAACTTGCAAACCCAGCCGTGGGCAGCCCTGATCCGAACTTTCAAGCTCGTGGGGCTGTGCTATTGCCAACGTCATAGCTCTGTTTACAGCTTGTGAACTAATGTTCACTCACACATGGGCTTCAGGAGGAGGAGTAAAGGCCAATGCCACAAAGCTAGCCATAGCTGAAATGTCTAAGACCCGGAGGCTTTTCAAGTAAAAGAAATATGATTATGATAAATGATCGAAGCAACAGCATTTTATGCTGTTCTAATAATATCTACCCAAGTGAAAAAAATCCAATAAATGCCTGTGGTGTTAATGGGGTCCTGGTTAGCTGGCTGTGCAGGGCCTGCGCCAGAGTCAGCCAGTGTCAAACACAGCCCCTTCAGCTCGTGAAGGATTGGGGATGAGACCTGGTCGATGCGTTGGCTGGTCAGGGAATTATTTCCCGTGCAGGAACCAGGGATGGCAGGAGCTCTGGCACAGCACCTGCTTAGCGCCGGTGCCGCGGGAGGGCTGGTGGAAAGCAGCTGGTTTGTGTCAGTGGGCAGCAGCTGCTCCCTTCCAGTAAGAGGGCTGAGTGCTCCCCAAAAGGAAGCCAATACGCTTTTGGGTTTGCCAGGAGCTGCCACGCTGAGATGCAGGAGAGTTAAAGGTGGTAGCAAAGGAGTTGTTGTAGCTCCAGTGGTGGGAAGAGAGAGGTGTGCTGGGCAGTCTCTTGCCAGTGTGACACAAGGTGAGTGCCAGGGTAGCTGCTGGCTTCAAGGGACGTTCACCATTGCCGCAGCAGAGGATCGAAATAGGTTTTCCAGCACTTTTCCCCTGCTGATCGCCTGCATTATGCAAAATGAGCCGATTCTCAGCTCACTGTCAGTACGCATCAGGGCTTTTTTGAGAAACAGAAGCCATGCGCTGCTTCTCATCGACATTTTCACAGCATCGTATTTATTGTGCAGGTCTCAGTGCAGCATTGCAGGCTGGAGGGATCTGTCTCCGTTTGCTACTTTACGATTGCATTGGCATGACCTCCTTCTTCCCTTGTGTCCCACTCCCTGAACGATGTTTCTCGCCTTGCAGTAGTTACAGGTGTCTAGTGTAAAAGGCTGTGTCCCACATTTCATGCATATGCTAATGGCTGTGTCCTTCTGGAGTGTGTCATTAAATCCATAGCTACCAAAATGGAACCACGCCATGGAATCACCACTAGTTACATCCCTATTTTCAGGACAGTAGGAACTCTTTGTAGTCTCCCATACTTTGTCCCCAGGCTGTGTCTGTGGCGTGGCGAGCAGAAGCTCGTCTGCTGAGTGATACGCAGAAGTACAAAGGAGCAGAGCTGTCTCAGCAGCAACACACATGCACCTCAGAAGTCCCCTCCGAGATGAGGAGAGGGTGGGAATAGCAGCGGTGGGATACTGAGAAATTGGGAATTGAAGATGCATAACATAAACAGCTCTTTTGCCAGCTGAAAACCTAGCAGGATGATGATAAAGTCCACAATGTTTATTGATATCTGAATGACTATTTGTTGCCAAAAAATGCATTTTAGAACTTAGCATAAACTCAGTTATCTGATTCTAGTACGGCTTAGTATTTATTAGGAAATATATGGCTTTTTTATAGCCATTGTTCACCTTAGGGAGAAAATAAAAAAAAAAAGAGAAAGCCATTTTATTTTAATAGCACTGACTTCCTAATCTAAGCACTCTGTACTAGCAGCTTCTTTGCAGAGTGGAAAGAAATGGCGGATATTACCATTTATCCTTTGTTATGGAACACTATCACCTCTCTCTGTCTCCATCAGCAGAGCCAGGCAATAATTTACTGCAGCAGACACTGAGGGATATCGGCTCCCAAGCTGCTCCAGTTCAGGTAGTTTGTCATCATGAGCTTTCAAGAAAGTAAATAAGCTGATTAAGGAGGAAGATTTGTCATGTCAGCATTTTTGCCCACCTAGAAGGCAGCGCTCTCTCCCTCCTTATCCTACCCCTGCCTCTCTTGCACTGAGTTCTCTTGTGTTCATAAGTAGCTTTAATAAAGAGTTACTGTCTTAGCTGTGCCTCAGAAATAGCAAGTGTTATATATATATATATANNAAAATGTAAATATTGCTGATTAGCCAAGTGTCGTGGTTTGAGGAGTAAAGTTCAATCAGATCATGAAGAGCAGGAAGAATATTTGGCCGCCCCATGCACCATCAGCCCTTCAGCAGCTGCCAGAGATTCCTACTAATGCTTGGAAAAGCAGGACCTAGGAAAGGCAGTCAGTAACTGTGAAAGATGAGGACACATGCCTGGTGTTACACAATCTTCCTAGAGTGGGTGTTTCGCACTTGCTACATTTCCTCTGACAGTTTCTGTAGTCGGTCTCCAAAAATTGGTGAACGTGCTGAATAGGGCAAGCGCAGGGGGCCGAGGGGCAGAGAGCAACTCAGCACCCCAGCCATCTCCCAGTGTGGCCTGGTTTGTAGTGATTAGGATGTTTAGAGAGCTGAGTGCTGTGCAGTGATTGCTAGAGCTGGTCATAGTTAGGCTCTGAACAAGCCCTTGAGGCAGAGCTTGTGGCTCTGATAATTTCCAAACGTCTTGACCCATAGCAAAACTTTACCATCCATCCCAATCTGCTTCAGGTGGAGCCTGTTTGGTTATGACCCACCACAATGCACTGTGCTATGCTGGGATTAATTTTCACTTCTCGTGGAATAAGGCAACAGTTCTCTTCCAGCACTAGGTAAGTCAGATTCCGGAGGTGGAAGACAGGGATGTTCTATGCCTTAAGCCAGGGCTGCCATCTCGACTCATTCAAGTCTTACACCAAGAATTTCTTCCTAACAAAGCAGGAAATGTGACAAGACAAGAAAGGACTAAAGCCAAACGCCTGCACTATGGCAATCTTCTGAGACACTGGCCTCCAAAATATGCGCCAGCCAGAACTTTGCATGAAGCACACCTTCAGAGAGAGGTATCAAGCACTGTTTACCCAAAGATGCTCTTCTGACTAAATCATTTTCCCTTCAAAATGCTATTAACTTGGAAAGGCTGATGAGGTTTGACATGCTAACATCACCCAGAGAGGACATCCTGAGGCAGAAAAGAAGACATTTCCATCTGCCTTATGACAGCAGCAGCTGCGTGTGGTTATGTGCTTTGCAGAGCAGGGACAGGCCCATGACTTGAAAGGTTTGCAGCACGTGGTTCTTCGTCCTCCTGCCTGAACCAAGACTGAGCCTCAGCCGAGGAGGACGGACATAGTCGTGGGGGAGCTGGCTACGGCTGTGGTAAGCACAGCAAAGCTCTGGGGACACGAAAGGGAGTTCCTGGTCTTACGCTGCAGTTCAGGAGCTCTCCAGATCAGCCCTGAGCCTGTTTGCTTCTCTGAAAGGAAAAGGCTTCCTTCTACCTGGCATGTCACATAATTGCTAGTACTGAAATACACATTCAGTACTATCAGTACAGTTGAAATTAATCCCAGCACCACTTTCCTAGAAGGAAAATACGTGCTGTGAGTGGCCGTGCAATCTGGCAAACTTCTTTGTATGGCCCCCCTGTATCTGTTTTGATTGATTCAGCTTTACTTGCAAATCTCATCAACAACAGCCAAAGCAAAGGACACGTTAATTTCTAAGAGTCCTGTTAGTTAACTTTGACTCGGGCAGAAAAGGAAAGCGTAGTTTTCCTTGGTTTTGGAAACAGCAGAATGTGAAGTTACATGAGAGTGAGCCTCTGGTGCCTTCCAGATCCTCACCTCTCATCTGTATCTTCAGTCTAATATTTGCAGTGAGGGTGGCAAAGGCTGCCATGGTGAAGTTTCTCCCTTAGCCCATGGTGCTGTGTTGAGAGCCAGGGAGTCAGTTCTTTGTTCCCTGAAGTTTGCTGCGAATCTAGTCATTTGGGTTACTGGAGTCCCATGCAGCTATTTGTACCGTTTTGATAATATTGTGGCAAGGCAAAGCCGTCAGGGTGCCAGGGCTGTAATAGTCTCTTTAGATAGGGAGTGCCTGCTGATTTTTAGCGGCTGGTGGGACAGATTAACCTCAGTCTTTGGGCTTCACGTCACCCCAACACAAACTGTTGGAAAGACAAGATGGAAAAGTCGATGAACCATCACTGGAAATGGAAAGATTGCTGGGATTTGTAGTACAGGGTGTGCAGATGTTATCATCGGCTGTTTTAATAAGTAGTTTGGAAGAGAAGCTTATATTGAGTAGCAACTTTTCAGCTCCTTTCACTAAACTCTAGGTATTGACCTGCAAAGATCACAGACGTTTTTCTGTAGCTACTGGTAATTTGTGTTTTATTCTTGACTTCGCAGCTTCATTTCAGTTAAGAATTCCATTACACAGTGTAAGGACATGGTATGACACAGACCTTTCCCTTTTCTGGGAAGCTTACAGCCTAAATGGGCAAGAGAGGCGGAAAAGTGACAATTTTATGAAAGCAGAGGAAAATTTGCTAAATCCTCTCTTATAGATGAGGCACAGAGAAATGACCTACTTGGTGGAAAGGGAATAGAGAGCCTCTAAAAGAAGAGAGCAGAACTGAGTTTAGCTTGTTTAGTGGTTACAGAACAAAACCTCAAACAGTGTATTAATTGCTGTCAGTACCTGGGAGCAGTTTGAACTGAAGGATGGTGCTGGCACACAGGCAAATGTCAAGTAAAATAAAACCCCTTTGCTTTTGAAAAGGTGTCGGCAGGTGACAGTTCCCTTCTTTCTCAAGCTCTGGTCCAACAGAAGGTAAAGCCCAAAGCTCTTAACGATGACAGACCTTTAACAATCACATTGGCAAACGTAATTAAGGTCCGTGAGGATTGCATTCTGGACAGAATTTATCCCTTGGTTTGTAATGCTTTGATTTAGTATTGAATATTCATGGACTGGCAGGGTCAAATAGGGATAGGAAAATACTGTAACAGACGTTGGCAAAGTGGGATGCTGAAGTATCCAGCCAAAAGGTCAGCCATCCCTGGAAACCCGTCAGGAAAAATAGTGTAAATATCTTCCCTGCATCTGTGAGTCAGAGAACTAAACATGAGCCGCTCCTGCCCCCAGCGTGTGGGACGTCCAGAGTATGGAATGCAACATGTGCAAGCTCACACACACGCAGAATTTCAAACGAGCAGCCAACCAAGAGCAGGCAACCAAAGGCGCTAGTGTTTGTTGGGCAGTTAGCCGCATATGCAAACTTTTCCAAATGTTGAAGCATGTGCTGTGTGGTCTGCACGTAACAAGTCTGCCGTATCTCATGTGTTTAAGGGACAGAAAAGGCTCGGTTTGAGACATCCTGGAAATATCTATGTAAGGTTGTTGTGTGACCAAGTGATGTTTTTGGGCCTACCCTGGCCAATTAAGACATGATTCAAGGCCTGTTAAATGATGTATCAAAGGATCAGGGCTTACACCGTCCAACTTCTATTCAATAAATGAAATCATTGAATTAATACAATAAAACTGAACAGATTTATTCCTTCAGTAAGATGTTTCTGAGGCCTGAAAGGTGTTTTTGTGTGCGTCTGGTGTGGAGTTCTCGGGTCGGGAAGACTGGGTCAGGAAGCAAGGGCAAACACAGCCCTGGGCCAGTGGCACCTTGCAAGAAAGTAACTGTAGTTCAGAGCAGTGGGGAATAACGATCGATGAGAAATCAAAGTGTCTCTCTTCTGTCTAGGGCCATGTGAGAAAAGAGAGAGGAGGAAAACTGGTAGGTAAAGAGGCTGTAGAGTGGTATGGAGAGAGCACTCCTGCAACGTTTGGAAAAGAGTGGTGCTTTACGAAATCGTGTGTATGTATCCGGGGAGCTGGTGCTGCATATACTGACCGTGTGCTCCACCTCCAGGAGTGAAATACCCCTGACCTGACATCTTCTGTTTTCCCAATTCACTCTTAAAAGCACTGGTTGCTACAAATGGAAGAGGTAAAGGAAGGGTAAACAGAAAAATTAAAAGTTGTCTGGAGGCAGAAATGCCCGCAGCTTTAACCTGATGTTATACCTGCTGATTGAGCCCTAAAGTCAGGCTGGGTGTTGTGAGAATGAGAACGGGTTTTGGTCAACTGAGAAGAAACTGTAATTTTAGCCAGGGTTTTTCTCTTGTCTCACAGCAGCATGCAACTGAGTGAGGAAACTACCTAAAGATTGCATTTTTAGACACCCAGAATACCCAAAGACAAGAAATTCTGCAGGAATACAAACACACTGACTTCTTTTTTTTTTAAGCATATATGCGTATTTGTAAATACATATAAAAGCTAAATATAAATATATATACACACATGTATGTCGTGCAGAAGGTAAGAAATTTCTGAAAACTCCAGAGTGGCAAAACTTAATTCTGCAAAATCCTCAGGCACTTTTTAGACTCAAATTAATACTGGTATAATTAAAATGGTAATACTATTTGTAAAAAGAAGAGTATTTAAATAATTCATTTTCCTATTGGTTATATGGAGTGTGCTTAGGTTCAGCAATTATGTGCTAAGTAAAAGCAGCCCTTCCTGTAATGATTTCATGATAATCTGACCTTTGATAGTCCTGGCTCATGGCAG
Organism: Rynchops niger; assembly: GCA_013400035.1. Classification (NCBI taxonomy): domain Eukaryota; kingdom Metazoa; phylum Chordata; class Aves; order Charadriiformes; family Laridae; genus Rynchops; species Rynchops niger. The sequence goes on from VXBH01007182.1 coordinate 455,254, forward strand.
CTGGCACTTTCTATATAGTTTACAGACTGTAAAGTAATTAATATCTATGAAATGCCACTGCTGGCCTTCTGATGTAGTTGGGTCCTTGAGCGCTCCCTTTTCTCTCTCTCGCTCCATCTTTTCTTTCCTTGTGTCCCTGAATATGGAATGACGGATATGTTTCCAAGGCCAGTACCAAGCCAACAGCCGGCTGCCAGCTTTGGGCAGAGACAGCCCTTGTTGGAAGAGAAACCTCTGCGGGTATGCTAAAGCCTGGTCTTGGGTCTTGGATGACCGCTCTACCCCCTGGCTCCTCTTTCTGCAGGAGGGAGGATACGTCCCCACCGTGGGCAGTGGGGTGAAGGAGGTAGTAGTGGACAAGTTCAGTCCTCTCAGCCCAGACTTTGCTGTTTGTGTAGTTTTTGTACACAGGCCGGCTCACTCGCGTTCAACGCGCGGCGTCTCAGGGTTTTTGGAGGTCTGGCCACTGGAGCCCTCCGGCTGGAGGGCACATCCCAGCGCAGGGATGCACTGCTGAGCACCCTCTGTTTAGGGGTTCAGAAGACATAATTCAAAATCTGCCACGGTTAATTTTATTTTATATTAAGTACCATAATAGCTTGTGAAAAGCTGTCTTTCAGGGAAAGGTAATAAGGGTATTAATAAAAACAGGTGAGTGAGAGGCCCTTTTTTAGCTTGCTGCATTATTGTACCATTGTCAATCAGCTGGGAACTCCTTTGAGATTATTCCTGTACAGTTAATAACATTGTTTCTGTAATGACTTTAATGATTGAACCTTTCTTCCATCCTTAGCTATGACAATAACCACTCTGCTTTTTCTCCTTCAACAAGCTATTGTGTGTGGTTCAGTACATTAAGAAACATTATTAAATATAGAGGTTTCCTCTAATTAAGCCATTGGCAAAAGATTGCTTGTCCAATCATTTTCTGGTGATAAGTATTGAAGGAAATTATATCTTGTACAGAGTATTACACTTCTCCTGCCATGCTTCCCCTAAAAAAAGAACAAAATGATATAAAAATAAAGCAGTAAGATTGCAAACTCAAGCACTCAGAAATGAGGTAACGCCAGAATGACAGCTGCCTGAATCGGCCTTGTGTCAGGAAAGACACATTCTGTCCTTCTCTACTCCTGATCACGAGCAGTTCCCCTTTCCTCTCTGATCTCTGGCCCCGTTCCCCATCTTTTCCTTTCATAAAATTACCATTTATTCTGGACTCCTAATTCTTAAGCGTTTTATAATTTTTCTATCAAGAGCAAAACACTTTTTCTAGTCTTGTTCTGGAAGAGAGAAGTAATTTTACCTACAACTTTTCCAACACCTCCCCCTCCCCCATAAGCTCACCTAGAATTTAAACAAAAAAGATGTTGTTTGTGAACCTCGAGGGAACCACAATTTTTTCATTGTTTCAATAATTGCATTTAGGAACAATGGTGTATTTAAGGTGTCTGGTTATTCTATACATGATTGAAAAAAGCTCCCTTCTCCTTTAAGTTTGCGCATTTTACTCGGTTCAGGAACCACACAGAAAATATAATGAGTGGGAGAAGTTTTTAGCATGTCCCCTTGAAGAAATGTCTTGGAATTAATGCAGAGAAAAAAATCTTATCTCATGGTTGCTCAGTCACTGCAGATTCGAGGTTGTTTTCCTGGTTGGTGGCACCCTGCATAATCTCAAAATCTGGAGTTTACGTGTCGTTTGTAAAGAATATCTCTGAATTGGAAAATCAGATGCATTTACTAATTGCTCACATCTTATAAATTATGGATCCATCCTTGAAGGAGAATTTAACAATCTATTAAAGCCTGATTAACAGCACTATTCTCCAGCTTCTAGATAAATAAAACAAAAACACAGCTTTAAAACCAACAAGAAGCCTCTTCACTTTTTATCTTAATGGAAGTAAACCTAATCAAAAGCCTGTGATGAATGAATCTCTGCAGGGTTTCTATTCTTGAAGAGATTAGAGTTACAAAAGCTGAAATAGTTTCAATAGGTAGGTGTGATGTTGAGCTCAGATCATGTATTTGTATGTGCTCAGCTAGAAATAAGAGCTGCTAAAATCCAATATTTGGATGAAGGTTCTCCTCTTCAATGAAACCTGACAATCGACAGCTTCTCCAATATTCACTAATTTGTGTGTGTAAAGATGTCCTAGAGTGCCAATAAAGTCAGTTCCTCACAGGAAATGCATTTAAAATACTCATTAAGGGGTGGTTGTTGCACGTATGAAACAAACAGAAAGTGCGTTTTTAAGAAAGCATTTTCTTGGGAAAGAAAAGCAGAGCTCTCTAAAAAGAAGCTAACTGCATTTTCTGGATTGGATAGCCGGCCATTTGCTTCTTGCAAAAACCTAAAAGCTCAGACTGAGGTTGTTTAGCTGAAATTTGGCAAGGTTAACACATTTTCACTATGTGTAGTCAGTCCCTGTGTTCAGGAATAGAAACAGCCTTTTGATTTCAGGAGTGGCCTGACACCTTTGCCTGCAGTTTGAATAGAAAAATATAAAAGTCCTGTTGTTCAGCTCCACCTCTGTACCAGATCTCTGGGATGTTTAATTCATTCTGCATTGCTCCGAGGAGTGGGAATCATGCCAACCGAGGGCACCCATTGCTTCCCCAGTGGATGGTGGAGAAATTTTAATACATGCATTTAATTTTTCTGGCTAACTATAGACTTGCCAGTAATTCACGCCGACTAACCTGGTTGTGTGCTAGGAAAAAAGAAATCACAATGTCTGATGTACAAAGCGTGTCACTCACCATATATTAAATGAACAAATAAAACCTCCTTCTGCTGTTAAATGCCCACAAAATGTTCCTAGGACCTTCACAGGCGGCTTACATACAACGGTGTGTAATTCTGGGCACCCTGTTACAGCCTGCACTGCATTTGCCATGTGTATTCCTCCATTTGACTTTTGATCGGACACTTGACCTTTCATAACCATCGTGGGAAAGACATCCTTTTTCACCTCCTTTTTGTTCCCTGTACAAAACTTCATCCACTTCCTGTCTCGGGCTGCACGTACTCCAGAGAAACCGGGAGTGCTTCTGAGCTGTGAGACACTGAGAGCACCACTTCTGCTGCTCCTCCTCCTGTTCCGTTTTCTTTCCATGGGAAGGAGACTTGGGCACGGATGGGCTCCCTGGCGTGCTCCAACCAGCTTCGTGATCTGGAGGACCAAGTAAGCAGCCTCCCAAGGTGTAGTTCAAAGCTCCCAAGCAAAGATGTCGTGGGGATTTAGAGTATCACAAATAGGAACAATGAGGAACTGAACGTTTTTTTCTCATTTTGTACATGATATCTTGTTTCACCAAAATAAATACACCAAGTTGGTTGAGTCCACTGGTACCTCAGGATGCCTGTGGCAGCGCAGTCGGCACTTTGTGTGAATATGACCGTGAAGCGTTGTGCAGTGAAGGTAACAACTGGGGTTAAGGCTTCTAGTGTTGTTAGGAAAGCACCTCTGCTCTGAGGAATATACCGTCCAACTACAAAACAGAAACGCCAAAGCCGATAGTGGGCACTGACATCCCAATGCAGTGCTCGTGCTGCTGGCCCGCGCTGCTTCTCTACAGCAGTTTCAGGCGTGGGTTTGGTAAGACAGCCCTTGCTTTGTCTTCCTGAGGAGAGCATCTCGAGCCCCTTGAACATGCTCGCAGCTTCTCGTAGGCTTTGGCTGTCTGGCGGAAATTGATAAAAGGGGATGTGTTTTCCCGTGGTTATTGCTTTCCTAAAATCCTTCCAGAGTGGTGTTGTTATTTGGTTTATGAAGTAGCAGTTTGTGCAATTTTATGTTGCCTGGAAAGAAACCATGATTTACTTGATTGAAGCTCCCAAAAGCAGAGAAAGCAAAAAGCATCAATCTCTCCAGTTAGAAATTCTGTAACTGGGCAGCTATAAGCTGATGTGCTTTGAGTTTCTGCAAAATGTAGCTACTACTGAACAGCCCAAATGGTAAAGCATTTTGTAACAGCATAATGCTCTCATTTTAGTCTTTCCGATCTAATTTATGACCAAGTTTTCCCTTGGGAGATGATACAATCAACTCTCCGGGAAACCACTCTGCAAATATGTTGAAGGCCAATCAGGTATTACAGATATAATGTCAAAATTCTTACTGACTTGCTAAATATGTAGTCATCCATAGCTTTCCTCAGGACAGAAAGACATTAGCTGTGAAGATGGGGCTGTTACGGAGTGGAGTCTTTGTCTAGGTCATAACATCGCTCAGCATAAACAGCTTGGCATTTATTGTGTGCACCCGGGCAGCCCGTGTACCTGAAAGTTAGACACTTCCTAAGCAGATACACAAACAGAGGAATTCTGTTTTAGACAAGAAAACATTAGGAAATCTCTCAGGTATTGCTGAAAGCCTGATCAGTTTCTCTGTTCAGATGATATTTTTAACTGAAAAGCAGGTGCAGACACCTGAGCTTAGACTAACTCAGTCAACGGGAAGAATACTTGGATACATCTTTAGAAGCTGTATTTCAAAATTTGAAAGCAAAAGGGTTTGGGTTTTGTTTTGTTTTTTTTTCCCTGTTACTTATCTATTATTTCTAGTTAATGTTCCCATTCCCACATTACGTTATTATTTTGTTTATTATTATTGAATTTTTCACATCCCACATTGTTTTCCCAGCAATACTTTGCAAAATGAGTCAAAATACACATTTCAAAGGCTCTGCACATTTTTGTCCATCACTTATGTGTTATTTATAGGGTTTCCTTTCCAATGCCAGATTTGGGCGTTGATGTGCAGTTTTAATGGATTCTAAACTGGTATTTTTTATGGCTCCAAGCCCTCCGTAGACCCCTCTGTAATGTATATTAGTTCAGACTCAGTCTAACTTGCCTCATATATGCAACAGTGCAATTCCTACCTCAAACTCGGTAAATAACTAACTACACAGCTAATTCTCCTATTTTAATGCATGAAAGGTCCTGCTCTTGGAATAACAAAATATAAACCCCAACCATTCAGAAAACAAAGGCTTTAGTTCAACAACTCCCTACAAATTATGTGTCAAAATCTTCACTTACAAATTTACAACAGCTTTAACTAAAGATGCTTCTAACTGACTTTTACTTTAAATTTGAGGGGATGAAATGCTGTGCTCAATCCATTGATCTGCTGCTCAGGATATTATTAATATTTTTTAAGCATGTTACCAAAGACGACTAGATGTCTGTAAGGACAAGAGTATGATTTAAAGTTTCTACCAGCTGTCTTAAATGACTGAGTCACAGTTTGATTCTGCAGCCGTAGAGCAGTGCGAGGCTCCTCGGGTACGGCTCTTAACAAATTCCTTTGCCTTTAATACATCTTAAAGCAAACTGAAAGACTCCCAGAAGTTCCTCTGGTTTTTGGTAACAAGTTTGAATCTAACGTGCAACTTTAGTGTTTTGGACAATAAATTCTCTGCAGCTGCCACGGCAACTCTCGTTACAATACACAGCTTGCTTCTGGATCAGGCACCAGAAAAATGTTTTTTACAATCTACGTTCTCATATTGATCAGCCCGCTCAGACTTGAGGGGTTTTTATTGAAGCTCGTACAGCGTATCTGAAAAAGCGCTGGTGCTCAGAAGGGCTTAACAACACAATTTCACAAATGTTGACGTAACTGAAGGATGCACAGCGTGGAAGGAGACAAGACGCGAGCTTGTTGTGGAACAAAATTCCTTCCGTGGGTGCTCTGTGTTAGCTTTGTGTTGTGTCTAAATGGAGTGTCCTCTTAGACGTGAGAAATGTCAGTATGTACTACATATTTCTCATGGTTATGGATGGGGCTTTGAGGGAAGCTGGCAAGAGCCGTGTGCCTGAATCCCGTGAATGTGTCTCCTGAACTCCTTTGAAAATCTCAGTTTATCGTGTCATTAAAAATTCATAACCATCCACGAGCAATGCACGGAACAGCTAATTGAGCTCCATAATTTGCAGTAGGCTGGCTGTTGCCACACTTTGGATATTAGTGTTTGCCTTAGAATTAGCATTGCTAGTGCCGTACCTGCTTAGGGGCCACTTTGTGGTTATTTAGTAAACATTAATTTCTTAATTATGCCAATGAAAGATATATTGCATTGCATGGGTGAAAATGCGTGAACAAATAATGAAAATTAATTGATGGTGGTTTAGGTCAGCACCACACTCACAAACATGTCCGACTGAATTTTGTGAAGGTGGATATTACGATTGCCCTGAGAACTTGTTTAAAGTTAACAAAGTGTTGTCTTTGCAGTATTGGTTTTTTTCCTCAAAATAAAAATAGGGAACAAATGTGGCCACTTGGGTGTTGCACAGTTCCAACCAGATATAAATGTGTACCTTTTAATTGATCAAAAAGCAAATTGTGAAATGCGCTGTTGAAGTCAACTTGAGATGTGAAAAGCTTCTGAAGGAGGTGACGTGGTGGTGACTATTCACATTTGTTATTTTAATCGTGACTTTGCTGTGGCACGTTAACCTTTGTTAAAGTGGAAAAAAGGACGATGCACTTAGGAAATATTTTCCCCTTTGTATCACTTGGGAATCTGACTTTCTTAGGATTTAATGTGCTGCCACAAAGCGCACAGGTCACGTTGGAGGGTCAGCCCAGCTCCTTGGATCGGAGTCAGGAGACGTCTGTTATCTGCTGGCAGCTGAGCCGCGGGAGGAGCCTTGCTGCCGCCGCCTCGTGAAATGGATATCCCCTGAAAATAGAAATTACTGTATTTGCAACAGATGGGATGAAAAACGTTCATTTGACTTATTCCCTATGTATATCTAATTTAAAGTTCTTTACCCTATTTCCCTGCCGGGCATGGCACCCTGGATTCCCCTGGGGACCAAAGCACCTCCATCTCACTACAAATAGGTGCTGGAAAAGCCAAGCCTTTTGTCTGTCTCTTAAGTGACTATGATGAATATATATTCTTTGTTTTGTTTGTTGGGTTTTTTTTTTAATGTTTGTGATCACACTCATTCTTCAGGTGATCCTCATCTCCTGCGCTTGTGTTTATTGGCACTTTTCAACATGAGATCAAAGCAGATCCAAAATGCCCTTAGCTTTATGGAAAAGGGGAAAATTAACCTAAAAGATAATAATTAAGTGTCTGGGGTCCCACAAGCGTGGGCTGACCCCTGCAGCAGGTTGCCATCGCTCCGGCTCCTGTGCTGGGGATACGTGTCTGGTCAGATGAGGCAACACGGGCTTTGCTGGATCGGGTTCAGTGACTGGATAAATAACGCATCTGCAGCTGAAATAAAAACCCACGATATAGCTCTCTTCGGTGCCTTCACCACAGCCTAACCTTCCCCGGTAGATGTTAAGAAGACGTGGTAATGTTGATGAGAAACATCAGCTTCCCTAATCGTTCATTGATCTGTTGTTCTGGGCAGAACGATGAAGTTTTCGCTGTTATTTTGCTCTGTTTCACACAGGTTCGTTTGACTTGAGCCGAAGGACGATTTAAGATGGCAAGGAACAATCTTGCCTTTTACTCCCAGCTGACTGGATAATTCTGGCTTTGCTGTTGGGAGCTTAAAATGCTTTACCTGTGCTCAGCTAATATTAGTTGTAATTAAGGGAACGGGGTTGTCTAGAGCTCGCTTTTACAGTTCATCGCCTGAAAAAGAACCTCTGAAAATAACCTCTTTATTTTTGGTGTCCCTTTGGCCCCCTGTTTGTCTGTTGGCCCCGTGCCCGCCCCCTCGGCAGCGTCTGCCCCGGCCCGGCTGAGGGGAGCGGCGTCCGCCATGTCGTGGCAGCCCCTGAGGCGCAGCAGCCGCCCGGGGCAGGGCGCTACCTGGAGGCACCAGGAGTTTTGGGACATGCGGCCTTGACTAGGTCCATTGTCATCTAAGGGTAATGTGGTTTTAGGTTTAAAAACAAAATATTGGCCCTGTTGGGGATAGTAGAGGCTGTTAGGAGACTGGTTGATAGGCTACCTACCATGCCTGGTTGTCGGGTGCGGGGCAGCGCTGGGCCGTAGGAAGAGCAAGCTGTGGAGCACAGCTGATCGTCTCCTGTCCAAAAACGTAGATGAAGAGCTTTTCTCTGGTAAATATATGAGACTTGAATCCTGTGGCTTGGTGCAGCTTTAAAGCAGCTTGCGAGGCTTTAGAATTGTCAAGAATTAATACTTCTCTTCCCCCCCGCCCCCCCCCGTTTGTTTCCTGTTAGAAGCATGCCCTTTCTTATTTCAGGATCTGAAGCGAACAGGCCCAGTCAGAGGAGCAGACACCTTTGGCTCTTGTATTCTCAGGGGTGTCTCCTCGTTTGCTTTTGAACGGCCAGGTGTCTGCTTGGGGGGCTTGATGAACAGTGTCCCTTGTCCCTTCGCAACAGGGTTTCTGAGTTTCAGCTTTGTCCTCATTCAAATCTATGCGCTCATTCCCACTGCTGTACCCAGACAACTTTGGGGAGCCAAAATGTTGTTTAGAAAAGGAGCAGGAGTGCTATGGGAGTCTGAGCCTGTCGCTGCCTCACTCGATGGCTTCTTCACATGACAGGTTGTGTCTCTGGAGCTGGAAAGGTGACAAGGAAAGGCAAGATCACGCTGGCCAGAAATTCCCAGTCGAAATAATGCTGCAATGGGGTTAGGGGGGAGTCCCACAAAATCACAGTAGTCAGCAAACAAGACTGTAGGTTGCCAGAGTTCATTTGGTTTTCCCTATTGGAAACTTTTAGCTTTAAGTCTGTTGCTGATTAATCTGCTTCTTTCCATTCCAGCTTAGGTTATGGGAACAACTGCAGTTATTGGCACCCTTGTCTCCTTTTTTCTTCCCTGAAGGACAGACTCATGAGAAATGTGTTTTTGCAAGGACCTCCAGCCCTGGCAGGAGAATCAAACTAGGAGGTGACACTCAAAGCTACCACTGCTGTGAATCACTCCACCTTCTTGGTGGGACATAAATTAATGTTGAGCAAAAGCAGCTTAAATAGAGCATTAGGATACCTGAGCTTCTACCTGAGTTCAGGATACCTGAACAGGAACGTGTTCAGTTCAGCCTTCTATACAAAGGATGGGAGGTTCAAATCGCTTCTAACCTTGGCATGAGTTGAGAGAAGGAGATCAGGCTGTCTTATGCCGTCTGGCATGAGGATTTGTGAGTCTGCATGGAACACAACAGGCGTCTTTGCAGTGACTCCAACAGGGCTTGGAGTGAGCTCCAAGTGGGCAGGCATCCATTTTCAGTAAGAATCACGTCAAAAATAGCAGTGACTGTCAAAGTGACACCATTGTCCAGGAGTGGCCAAAGCCTGAGCTGCCTGCTGCACTCCCAGTACATTTTTTCAAGCTGGACCAATCAGAAAACACACCATGCTGCAAAACGTGTTATCGCTCTGCCTTTTTCATTCAAATCTGAATTAAAAAATATAATAAACCCCTTAGGTTTATTTTCAGAATTTTGATTTGCAAGGATTAACATCAAAGTTTCTCTAGCAAAGAACAGATGCTGCAATAGTGATGGAAGCCATGGGACTGGAAAAGGACGTTCTGGCTTTCAAAATACTTGCCATAATTTGTCATTTCAGTTGGATAAACCAAACAAAGAAAGTATCAAGGCTTCTGATTTAGGGGTGGCAGTTCACAATTATCAACAGCAAAGCTTTGTCCTTGTCTCCTCTTTTTATTTAATATTTTAGTTTTGGAATGAAGATTTGCTGGTGAATGTGTGTGCATGTAATTTCAGTGCCATGCTGATTTAGGGCCCTTTCAGGTGGACTTCGTGTACGGCAGTAAATAAGACATACTCTAAAAATAGAAAACATGGTTATAAGTGACAAAAATTGGCAGGGAGGACTTGCTCAGATGCAGTTTTGGAACTGCTTTTAATTTTTTTCAACTCCATTCCAAGTTAAACATCCCTTTAAATTAATTAGAGCAATCATAGTACACCTAGAATATCAGTGGAGAAATTGAAGCCTTGAGTATAATATTAATATAACCTAAATCCTGAAGACAGGCTAAAAAAGCCAGCTTCAGGAAATTCTTGCGTACGATGAAAAACAAATTCCTGACCAAACTGGCTAAGCTGAAATGTCTGAAAGCAAAGAGCTATCATGAAAGTGCTGGAAAGCTTCTGATTATAATGGAATCAGTGTCCCAGGGTATAATGCAGCTCTACATTTAATATTGAGCTACTGAACCGTACTTCTCAACCTAGCTCAACTCACTGGGTTCTCATCAGAGTCCTGTAATGACACTGTGCTCTGTTTAGATGCCAAGCAAGTCTTGAAATAGTTCCAGCGCTTTTTCAGCAGCTTCAGTTGAGTACAGACGTCTGATTTTAGAAGGACAGCTAGTGCCTAGAGTTTGTGGCATATAAATCCTTCCTTATGTATACTGCCACACTTGTTAATAATCTTATGAACTTTTATAAAACTATTTAAAGGCACTTACACGCTTACATATGAAATCTTGGCAACAGCGCTAAACCAGCAAAGCAAAAGCCTGTCCTTTGTGCTGCAAATCCCTGTTGCCTTTCTTTATTAATGATACATACACAACACATTTAATTCGATGCCTGCTATTGTTTGACTGTTTTTATTACGGTATTGACTGGAGTCCCCATCATGTTAGTTATAGTCTGTGCATGTTACGCTAAGCAGAATTTTTCTTTCTGTGTGTTACTTAAGGTATTGACTTTGCCAAAGGGAAGAAAAAAGTGCATGCATTCTACTTAAGCACACAAGTAGTTATATCAGTTTTTGTCCTTTAAATATACATACCCACATAAATATCTGCATATACAGTGGTTGCAGGCTGTTGTAGGCATGGAATTAGGTGAGACGTGAAAACCGTATTGGAGAGAGCCGTTCCACATGGAGGTGCTGTTTCTGGGAGCAGCTCTGGGCAGAAGCATCCCTCAGCCTGTGGAAGTCCTGCTGAGGATGGTGTTGAAATGACACTTTTCAAAGGCATTTGCAGATTTCTAGGCCATATATTTAAATTGCTTGGAATGAAATTTGTTTTCTAAAAGAACGTACTTTTAAATCTTTTTTTCCTTTCTAAAAACATCTTAGTTCAGTTAACCTTTTGTACTTCAAAAAACTGTGTCTAGTTACTGGGTTTGGGGTGTTTTTGTCCTTTACAACCCAGGCAATCAGTTTCTGAGGATGAGCAGGAGGGTTATTGAGTAGCTCATTTAAAGCAGACAGATTTCAGCCAACCCGAAGATGTAGCCATCATTTTGCTAAAGGTTTTGATACCAGTTTCGATCAGATTCTGGGAGTATGTATAGTTCCAGTACTTCCAAATGAAACTTGAAGTTGAATCTTGGCAAATGTTCAGTGATTGATTTCATTAGAAGTACAAAAGTGGGTGTTAATACATCTGTGCTTTGTCTTTATTTATTCTTCCAAACCTGCCCCCCCCATTTCAACCATCCTTTCCTGTTTGATAGTGTCTCTCTTACTGCGTGTTGTGTCCCTTCAGTCTCACCCTAGAAAGAGCTGTTACTTGCAGACAATCTTATCTGAACCATGGTGTTGCCCCAGTGGATTCTGATCAGGTCCTGCAGAGGCCTCTGACCTGGTCTCCGCTTTGAGTTGTGCAAAGTCATCCTTTCGTGCGTCTTTATTACTTACTGTGAATTTCTTCTGAAGTTTAATAAAACTGAAAAGAATATCTACCTCTTTACCTTCTAGTTTTCCAACCAGTATCTCTATTAAACTGTTAAATTGAAACAGAAATGTGGTTAAGAGGTTGAAACAGAATTTGTTTTCCAAAGTTTTGGGGTTTTTTTCTTGGATACCAGCATCTCATACTAAAGGATCCACTGTACGAGAAATTCAGAACAATTAAAAATGGACCATTTCTAACGCATTTGTTTAATTTTTGTCTTTCAGTCTATCCGAGAAGTCACAGGCTATGTTTTGGTGGCTTTGAATCAATTTGAATACCTGCCATTGGAGAACCTGCGCATCGTTCGTGGGACCAAACTCTATGAAGAGCGATATGCTTTGGCGATATTTCTTAACTACAGAAAGGATGGTAACTTTGGACTCAGGGAACTTGGCCTGAAGAACTTGACAGGTAAGTGAAACTCACAAATGTTATGGCTTAATTGCAATAAAAAAATGAGCTTGTTGAATATTTGTCCCAGTTTCCTCAGTCACTTGCATTCTGCAAATAACAGAGGTACCACGACAGGCTGGCAGTTGTACATTGTTTGAGAGGCTCGTTGATACTTCATTTAATTCCTTTTTTGGTTCATAACTGTACTTTTCTCAGTACTGATCAAAGGCTGTGTATGGAATTCATGCCAAGAGCACACTCGAAACAAAAATAGTAGTTGAAAGAGTAGATGAGCTTTTTTCTTAGTTTCAAGAACACGAGCATGTTGGTTTCCTTGTGATCCTTGGTTATTGCACATGTGTTCCTTTAGGTGTTAGGTATTTTCTGCTAAGTTAGCTCAGCTGTAGCATCCCCTCTGCCTGTGCTCTTGCTGCTGGCTGTGTCACCACCCTTGCTGCTGCGGTTTGGCGTGGGAGGAGGGAAAGAGGATGGGATGGGGACACTGTATTTTCAGTGTATTTAATTTTACAACCCTCTTTTCTAAGCAAAATTAGTGTATTATATATAGTGAGAAAAGTGCTTCTTTTCTTGAGACAAAAATTTAAGCCAAGTCCATGGTTTTATGTTCATTTGTAAATTCAGGGCTGGATCATCATGTGGGCTAGATCAACACTTCATTTCTCCCAGCTAAGGATCTACAGTCAGTGGTGTGGGAGATTAAAAATTGGCTAAATATCACTCGACTGTAACTTAAGTGCAGGCAGTGGCAAACTCTTTTTAGGGAGTTCACTGGAAGTATTTTATTTATACCTGATTTGTCATCAGCTATGATCATTTCTACCCTAAGCTTTAGTGATTATGAAATTATTTCTGCTAGTGGCTAAATGCTGACTGAAAATCACTGACCTGAGCTGGATGTGGAGTGTGAACCTGAATACAGAGAGGTGGGAGCCTTCTGAACTGTATTTAGGCACTCTTCAGTCTCTGCTTTTTTTCATGTCGCGTATTCAGAGCAGCACACCAATGCTTACAGTTCCTTGTTGCGCAAGCCTCACCAGGCCATACAGGTGAGCTTTTAAAAAACGGGTGGGAAAAGGAGGCTTGAAATATTTTACAAAATAAAACAGTTTGGGCTGACTTTTTCTGATCAGGCTCTTTCTTCTGATCATATTTTTAACAATTTTCTTTACTGAGACCATCACAAGACCATCAGAGTGCTTCCCAAGGTCTCCAAATCCCTGCAATCTACTACTCTTCTCTCTATCACTGTCATAATCCAATTTCCTCCTCTTCTGTTCCCACATTTCTTCCCATCTTTCTGATTTAGGGCGTTCATTGTGACTGTCTATGCCTTCACATAATACAGAGCCATGGCATTGGGTAATAATTGTATTATCTGTATCTTTGTATACTTTTTCTTGTCTGTGGGACTCAAAATGCTTTGTAAAAGACATTAGGTGGGTTGAAACTGAGACAGAGAGAGGTGATGTGAGACCAGGGCCGGAGAAGGACTGGAACTCTTTCCTCCTGGGTCTGAGGCTGCTGTTTTGCCAGGAAGCGAGGGTTGTATTTTCAGTGTTTGTTTAGCCATATCTTTGCTGCTCAGTAAGGTAAAAAAACCTTATCTTGTAGGCCCCAGCTCAAGATTTTCTTCTTGAACCAGTTGCCCTGCACCAACAGGCAGTTCCTCCGACTCCAGAGATTCTCTCTGGAAGCTGCTTTTACGTGATAGGCACAGCACCAAAACTGCCCTGCAAATAATTAGACTTTCTTTTCAGATGTCATGAGAAAACCTAGCTCAGCCTCTGAGTCTTTCCTAACATGAGATCATCACAGCCACTTCATCTGATTTAGGTGTTTACAAGGCCCTCTGATGGGATTATTTGGCTTAAAATGTATTGTTGTCTCTTGGAAGAGAAGTGCCCTAATAACACTAGCTTGTCTCCACTGAGCACTTAAAATAGCTTCTGGGTGCTGAATATGAGCCAGCGTGTGCTTCAAAATACTCTTAATATTTTCTAGATAGCGCATGCCAGGCCCTCACGAGTCTCTTCAGCAGCTGTTCTTTGACCATTTTGTATACTGGCTAAGATGCACCTGGCTATTTTAACCTATAACCTGCTTCGTGTTGCAAATGCTCTCCCTGGAGCATATTAATTTATTTTCCTGATACATCTTTATCATTAGTAGCTGCATAAAAATAAGTGGTGGATGTGCGAGCCAGTGATGTTGCAAGGCTGCGACAGATCAGCTGTGCCTGAACCTATCCTGTGTCTACTAACTGCTCTGTATTTGCATCAGAAAGAACCAGTGATTTGTTATTAAATTAAAGATGATGCAGCCCCTTTGAGCTTGCATCCTTCAAGCTTCTAGTCCACTGCAGATTTCAAGAGATTGGCTTTTGAATGGTGTATCTCTTCCACTTGTGTAAAATGTAAACAGAACTCTTGCCTTTCATGTGAAGAACTGTTTTTCCAGAGCTTATGCCTTGTTCACAGAAATTTGGAAAGTTCTGTTCTTACTTGTGCAGTGTCTGGCTAATGGGATCCTGAGGGTATTTCTGCCCAGTACTGCACAATATACAAATGCTACTTCCTGTGTTAAATAAATGAGGAAGCTGCTCTCACCTGCATATTATCCTCAGACTTAACCAGAGACAGGGTTTCAGCCTCCACAGTACCACTGTGTTATTTTCAGTGTGTTATTAACAGCTGTGTTTTTATTGCCAGATATTTCTCTCAAATTTTCATATTTAAATGTAACTTTAAATGCTTGAGTTACCTCCCTTACGCTATAAAAAAATGACAGCTATGAAGGCAGTAAGTTTTATCTCACACAGAAAATGTGATCCAGTTCTTGCTCATAATGTCTGTCAACCCAAAAGGGAGTTTTGTTTGTGTAGCTCAGGCCAGGACTGTGTCCTAAAATTCATGTGACACTTGCAGAAACTCTTACCTATAAAAACCCTTTTCTCACTTGTTTGAAAAACTTAGGCAATGGTTCCACAGAGGTGTCAAAAACAAACAGACACTGAACTACTGAAGTGGCTGCTGCCATCTCAGCTGGATGCATCTCAGCTTGCAGATTCAGCTGCCAAGTGGCCTTAAAGTTAAAAGGAAGGTTTGACATACCGAACGTATTATTCAGCCTGAGATTAGCAGAATAACCGATGCTGAGAAGGTATGCCACCATCTTCCATTCATTGCCTGTGAGCTAGTGCAAATCATCCCTGTCTTCCCCAGGTAGCTAGGCAGTCAACCTTAACTTATCCAATGAAAAGGCATAATCATTGTTCACACTTTGAGTACTCCAAATATAGAGAATACCTGATGGCCGCGTTTCATTACGGCATTTATCTTCATGAGTGGGGAAAGAGGGATAACTCACAACTGCCAAAACCACTTATGAAGTATCCCATATTTTCCTCTGAGTGAAGATGAATAAAAGAGATCTACAGCAAATGATGTATCTTTGACTGAGCAGTGATAACCTCATCTCCCCTATTAGCCTTGGGGACAGAGGCTGCCCTGCGTGTGCCTGTGCAATCACTGAATTCCTTTAATATATCAGAATAAAATGGGCTCAGCAGTGATTAGTTCAGTAACACAAAAAAGCAGCAAAATGGGTAGTTTCTTATCTGCTTGTTTTGCAGGAATGCAGGTAGATTAAAAATTAAGATAACTGAGGTTCAAGTGACAAATGCATATTGTAGCTGAAAGGATTTGGTTAGTGATAGCCAAAGAAAGGAAATCTGATTTGACGGGCAGGAGAATCATAAGGAAAGGACGATCTTCACTGCGTGTAGAAAGTGATCTGTTGTAAATTTCCCCTTCGACAGATTTTTGTAGTAGGTTTTGGTTTTTTAGGATTTGATTAAATTCATTTTTAATTGTTCTATAAAACAAAATTTTCAAGTTCCATGATCATATCTATAACATTTTAATTTTCTTTTTTTCCCCTACAAGAAATAGAAAATGCTAAGGGGTGCTTTAGAGGAGGGAGAAAAAGAATGATATCTCTTATGAAAAAAGATTGCTTTTCAATTAGTTTCTTGGTTGTTTTTTTAACAAGGACTGCACATTCGCTGTAATTACATTGCAGCTTGATCAGGTTGGAGGGAGGGGCATAGTAGGAGTAGAATTTCCCTTCAGCCTTATTCACTGTGCACATTTTGGACTTACAGTGTTTTTGGAAATCTTATTTCGATACCCACTCAGGGCCTGTGCTGTGTGACTGCACATAAACCATTTTTGCAGCAGGAATTAAGGCCACCCCCTTTTTATTGCCTTGATTGCAAAGCCCTCAGCCTGTGTCAGCAAGACCTTTCCTCGGAGCACACGCACGCTGCATGAGCCACTGCTCAGCTTCTGGTGTTCAGACAATGCCCGTGTGTGACACCCGGCCTTAGTGGATGAGAATGGGCTATGCTGATTGTGGCATATTCCTTAATCTCTGCGACTTCATACTAGTGGGGCAAGCTGGGAAAAAAGCAATATGTAACTTGCCTCAGGCTTCCTATGCAACAGGTGGGCAAGGCACTGCATCTCTAACCTCAGAGAGGTGTTGCTAGGATACATGGAGGAGTGAGGAATTAGTTTAAAAAATCCCTTTGGTACCTTCTGCGTGCAGGGCTGCTGGAGGAGTTATCTGCCCTGTAGAAAAAGCTGCAGTGGCTCTGTGGCTGCCCAGGAGGGCTCCTTTCCTTATATCCTCGGAGCTGCACAGGCCACAGAGGCATTTATATCTCAGCACATCTTAGCTGACCAGCCACTAGGTAGGAGAAACAGGAGGAACGCTTTGAGCAGGGCTGTGCTTCTCTTGGGAAAGGAGGGCTCTTCTGTGTGGTGGCACAGACCCCATGGGCATGGTGCAGGACCTGCCACGGGTTCCCTTTGCTCACCTCACCCTGTGGAAAGAAGGGTGAAGGCTTGTGGCTGCCCCCACGGTCATAAATACAAGTGTGCCTACTCATGCATGTCTGTCTCCTCTCCCCCAAGACACCATTAGGCTTCTTCCTTGAAAAAAATTGTCCCATTCCAACTACTGCTCTTCTCGAACATCGTAGGTTTGATTTGACAGCCAGGAGAGTCCGCAGACCAATCTCCGCTGGCAGTCACTATGCAGCCACCCTGTGCTGAGCACGAAGGCAGTTACTAGTGTGGGTTCAGGCTGCTCCCTGCCAGTTGGCATCAGTGCCTGGGAATGCTTCCAGGCACTCCCTGGCTTACGACTGCAGACATGGCCCCAAGGAATCCCAGTTAAGGGACCTGCAGGCTGAGGAGCAACTGCCTCCAGCTAGCAGAAAATTGCTCACAGGTGTTATCAAGGCAAATAGGTATATTGTATATGGCCAAAAATAAATACTGATTTTGAGACCTATGAGATTTATACTCATGAGTTTATTATGTTCAGTAACAAGGGTGAGACGTATTTTTAAAATTTCAGTAAGGCTAGAATTTTGCACAATCTCTCTGAAGGATTTGGATATGCTTTTGTCATGCTAAATGGTATAACTAATGTCTGTGATTCTTTGCAACTTGTTAATCAACTTTATGCTCAGTTTGATTTCTTTCAAAGCACTTTACTGTTTTCAGTTCTGTCTCTAGTGTTGGAAATGCTCAACCTTGTTTGGAATGATTATGGCAAGGAGTTAAACAAGAAACCTCATCATAGTAATGATATATTGGTAAATGTTTTGAATTCGAAATTCAAAGGATCCCACAGAAAGTTGTTTACTGGTGTTCCCCAGCCCCCCAGTACTTTCCCATAAACTATGAAATGCGTATAGTGGATTGCAAATGGTCTAAAGCAGTTTAATGAAAGTAACATGCAGAATGTTTGACGTGAGCCTCCAGTATCATGCAGCAGGATAACTTCACATCGCACAGCTTCTCCTGTAACAAAACAGGGCTTAAAATCATGGGGAGGAGAAACTAGGCCAAATCCTTAGCTGGCGTAAATTGGCTTACTTGGTTTGATTTCATAATGAATTGAAATTTAAATTGCCCTTTACTTTCTTCAGTGGATAATTTAATTCACACTTTAATTTATAAGTTAACTAGTGCCTAACACCCACTTAAGCCCTTTTAAGGATGTTATGTTCAGGGTGCTCTGTCAGGATTAATACCAGTTAATGACAGCTGACTCAAGGCATGTCTACACCATGCAGTGGAGCTCTGTACAGGGATCCCTTAGCTAGAACCAAGCCTAGCTAGCTTTAGAAATAGTGTTAACCACATCACTGGGTCGTGTGCTTGCACTAAATAACCTGGCAAGGTGGACACAGCAGATTGCTACTGTCTAACTATGGTCTCTGCACACAGAAGCACGTTGTCCTGGGATTTCAGGGTCTTAATTGTATGGCTGCTGGGTGAAGAAGGGTGGTGGACTGGAAGGAAGGACTGGGGTCTAAAGTAGATAGAAGAAATCCTTTGTAGCCCTGTGGTAACCTACACCTCTGCTGCTTTCTGTTGTGAATCACTACTTCTACAACAGAGCCGACAATACTTGAGTACTTTAATTAGTCTTATTTTGATAGTTTCGTATGAAAATGCTACTCAGAGAGGACCTGATACAATGTGGACTTCAACTTTTAACACTGACAAACGTTAGTTTAAATGTTATTATGAAAAACATCCAGATATGTTGCCATTGTCACCTGATAATGCCATGTAAAATAATAATGCCATTCATTCTCTTTTCTTGGCAGTTTCTCCTTTTCACCTCTCTGAGGTCGTTCTCTCTATCTGTGCATTTTTCAATTATGAAGTAAGAAATTCTCTGTGTTCTAGAGGTGTGAAACACCCTTTAGCTTTTTAGAAATATGGGCAATAAAGATAAATCCAGTAATACTGCAGCCTTCTAGTAATGGAGTAGCTTTGCCAGACTTCAGTGACTCAAGAGCTTTAGCAGCATAGGGATTTCTCTGGCCACATGCTTCACAGGGAGTTAAACATCTGAGCAGAGTAATCCCTCCATTTCAATCACTCGGGTCAGGAATGGGTGGCATTTCAAAACATCCAACTTTGGCAGACAGATCTGTGTCGGGCTACACTATAACTTAAGGAAAACGCAATAAGTATTACAGGGGGTAAGAAATTGTACGGTTTATAGCGACAGCGCTGCTGAAAATATATATCCCAGCTCCCCACCTGCTTGGAAAGGAAAGAAAGAGCTGGATTGTAATCCACAACCCAGGCCAAGTTCTGGTCTTGAATAAGTATTTTAGAAATTAAAATCCTTGCTACTCCAGTAATGTATCTTCTTCGGTTCAGATGAATGAAAGAAACATTAATTTCAGTGGGTTTTATTCTTTTTTTTTTTCCTCCCTCTTTCTCTCTACAGTCTTCTGAATTAATTGATTTTCATATTTCCTTCTGACAGGCTACAGCTGACAAGGAATTCGGTGCTTTTGTAAAAGAATTAGTCTTGTGTTGCAAAGGGAATGTAACCTCTCAGCACTCCCTAGCAAAAGGCAGGTTACTGAGTAAGATAGTTCAGTTGCCATGGGGCAACAGGCTCTCTCTGTCAGCCCGCTGCTGGGATGTGAGCTGCGAGCCAAGCCACTGGTGGGGCAGAGGGACCAGCTGGCAGCAGTGTGGGGCTGCTGATGTTTAGGGCTCCAAATGGCATGAAACTCTGGAGATCAGGTGTCAAGTGTAGTGCCTTTGCTTAAAGATCAGCAAAGCTCAACAAAGGCATTTCAGTGGCTTTGCAGCATATGTCTACAAGGCAGCATATGCTTACAGAGCTGGATTTAAACCTAAATCTGAGAGAGGACTCCCTTTTCTAGCTTTTCTTGCCAACCTAGAGTTGGGGTTTGGACACCATTCATTGCAAACACTAACGTCCCACTGAGTTCAAAGAAGGTTGGATGAGACCCCTAGGTTTGCACAGTGGAAATAACTGATGTTCCTAGGATATTTTCATGCCTGTTCATTTTCATGTCATTTGCTGCAGAGGAAAATTCCCTAGAAACTTTATATGGAGAGACTAGAGAGGTGATGAACCAAAACCTGTTTTATTTACTACGTCTAGCTCCAGGGAAGTCCTTGCAGACAGAGGAGGGAGAGAAGCCTCAGCACAGGGGCAAGACTGTCACGTAGCCTTTACTGCCTGCAGGCTGACAGAGGCAAGTGCTCCCACCTTCTTGGCCAACTCCATCCCAGGCTGCTTGTTCCTTGCCTACACACAAACCTGTTTCTTGCATCGCCGCAAGTCTCAGCCTGGCCCGCACTGGGACTAGTCTTGTCAAAACCAACATGGGGTAAACTTGGGTGGGTCTGTAGCAGCCTCGAGATGTTCAGCAGTGCAGGGCCAGGAGTGAGCGGCAGTTCATTAAGAGTTCACCTGAAAGTGAGTTTGATCACACAAGCTTTGTATGTTGGGACGTGAAAGGGAAATGCTGCTGTTATGAGGATGCATTGTGTGTTAGTCTACGAAAGAAGAGGTTCCAGCAGATTGAACCTGTCTGCAGTGCTAGGCTGACACATACTGCCTGCAGTTTCCAGGGTGAGGAAAACTCTTCTCTTGGCTTATCCACATAAGCACTGCTGATGAATTTGCACACAGATAACAGCACTTCCTGATGGGGAGCAAGGACTTTGCCGGCTGGGGCTTTCCTTACATGACTGGGGGAAGTAAAAAGGACCAATAATTACAGCTGTCTCCAGAGACCCTTTCTGGCCTGTCTCATTTGCTACCCACACCTTGCCCCACAGGAATGGACGTGATGACAGGGATGCATTCAAGGGCAGGAGTTTAGGCAGCTGGGCATGCTGTGATTGTGCTTTGTAAACATTGAAACATGCAGCCACCTGCCCTGCAGCTCTGCAAAGCCACTGAGGCAAACGCAAAGACGGACAGGAAAAGGTACCCTTGAGTGGAACATAAAAATAGAAATGCAGACCTGTAGAAGAAGGGAAATCACCGTGTGAACAGAGGTAAGAAACTGGGAAACACCCAAGCATGTGCCCCACAATCTAATGGCAGAGCAGAAGGACTCATCTGAACTGTGACTGCATTATGGATGAAGGAGCAGACAGGCTGCGCAGGAGTGCTGCTGATACAGAACTGCTAGAGTGCCCTGGGACTTGAGAATGCCCAGTCATAGAATCACAGAATCTTTATGGTTGGAAAGGACCTTTGAGATCATCAAGTCCAACCAAACAACCTACAATCTCTGCCACTAGAGCATGCCCTGAAGTGCCACATCTAGACATTTCTTAAACACCTCTAGGGATGGTGACCCAACCACCTCCCTGGGCAGGCTGGTCCAGTGCCTGACCACTCTTTCAGTAAAGCAATTCTTCCTCATATCTAACCTAAACCTCCCCTGCCGCAACTTCAGACCATTTCCTCTGGTCCTGTCATTTTTCACCTGGGAGAAGAGGCCAAGACCCACCTCTCTCCAACCTCCTTTCAGGGAGTTGTAGAGGGCAATGAGGTCTCCCCTCAGCCTCCTCTTCTCCAAGCTAAACATGCCCAGCTCCCTCAGCCTCTCCTCATATGACCTGGTCTCCAGAGCCCTCACCAGCCTGGTAGCTCTCCTCTGGACACGCTCCAGCACTTCAATGTCCCTCTTGTACAGAGGGGCCCAGAACTGAACACAGTACTTGAGGTGGACTTGGTCAGTCCCACCTAGCTTTGCAAGAGCTGCTTTCCATATAAAATGAATTTTGATTGGTCTGAAGTGACAGCGTGAGGTAATCAGAGCAGGAGGCAGGTAATGTGTGTGGACGCAGAGCTGTCCGTGGGCTGTAGGAGCCTTTTGTGCATAGCTAGGAATATGCCTGCAGGCATGGAGTGGGGGAACAAAGGTATCAGATGAGGAGAACACGCTGGAGGCCTTTTTCTTTGATGTTTGGAAATTGCTCAAGGGGCTGTCTTCTCTGAAACCCCTTTGCCTTCCTTTTTTTTCTTCTCTTTTTTTTTCTTTTTTCCCTTTTTTTTTTTTCTCTTTTTTCCCTTGGTGAAACTTTCATAGATGTGCTTTTGTTTCTTGAAGGCTTAGAAGCAAGAGGGTGTCCATCTGGCCAATCATCGTACAAACATCGTGCTTATGCTGGAGTTCCCCTGAGAGCCAGCTTCTGCTTCTGCCCATCAGAAATAGCATAGCACGTGCTTTGGTTTGAAACCGCTGATACTCCCAACGCGGGGGCACAGAAGGAAGGGCAGCATCAAAGACAGCTCTGTCTACTGTGCTGGAGAGAGGAGATCATGGTGTTGGTTTGGGGGTTTTTTGTGGTGGTATTTTTTAACTGGTCAGCTGGGCATGCCTTCAGATTGATGCTAAAGGCTGTGAAAGCTCCGGGAGCTGGTTCCATCAGAGTGTGGGGCCTGTAGAGCCAGTCGGCTTCGAAAATGGCTCGGGGCACGGCCACCTGAGGGCAGGATGCAGAGGCCGAGTTTCCGTGGAGAGGTTTAAGATGTTCTTGCCAAGAGTATTGCACAGGGTGAAAGAAGCTCATCTGCTCTGATCTCCTGTATGTAGACTTCAGTTAGAGCTAGTAGCAGATTTTTTGAGAAACTTTTTAAAATTGAAAAATGTCTGTTAGGGAAGCTTTCTTTGAGAAAGGAGTAGTTTAAAAACAAGGGGGAAAGTGCTGAAATTATCAGGCACCATCTTTCATTTAAAACCGAAAAAGTATGGTGTATGATATTTAACAGCTTTTCATGCTTTCTTCTATATATTAACTCACATTTTCAACCAAACAAATTGAAATCATTTGTGTTAATTGAGCAATAGTAATTGAATCTGGTTTAGACTGAGTTTTCTTTCCCATTGGATTTCAGCTCACTGAAGTATCTATCTGGTCTTGGCTGTTTACCTGGTCTAGGAAATGAAAGGTTTTAAAAACCCTTAAAAAGGGCTGAAAAGTTGTTTTCTCTCATGTTTCATCCCAGTATCAGTCATGAGATACTTCCTTTCTTGTGAGAGTGTGTCCAATGGAAAATAGATATACAGAGCAAGTTGTAAATGAATCAGCTGCTGGTTGTGGTGCAGGTCGATCACCATGGTTTGACATCAGCTACCTGCTTCTTGGCAGGGTAAATTTGTTTTCGGGAGCTGCTTGCTGCCATGTTTGAACTTGCCCAGTAGCATCAGACTACTGTGGATGTCCCTAGAGCAGGTGGCAGTCACTTCTGAGGTTACACTGGATGCATAGCCCTAACTTCTGTGCATCTCTGCTAATTTTTAAGTGATATGACAAACTCCGGGTTCACAGTATGTCTCTGTTTTGTTCTGGAGGGGAGAATTAAATGCAGGAGCACACTGTGTCTTGGAGTGGTGCCCTAGTTTTACTGTTGTTGTAATTTCTTTTGTAAAAGCATGCTGGTTCCTTTTATTTTTAAGCCAAAGCAACGTCAAATAAGTGCACCTGAATTAGTGGCGACCTTTGCAGTGAGCTTTAGGTCATGACTGAGTTCATTCCCTGGCTTGAGGGCCCGGTCCAGATGCTACTGAAATAACTCTTTACTAGCTTCGCATGAGAAGCAAAGTGGATGTGTAGCCCAGGAGATGGGTTTTGCATGAAATAGTAATGACTGTCTTCCCCTAATATTCGAATTCTCTACAAGCCTCAGCCAGCTAAAGATACATTACCTGTGCACAGTGTTGCGAACGCTAATAAAAACTGTAATGCGGAAGAAGAGAAAACATTAATAATAATAATAATAATAACAAAGTCGTAATGCAGAAAAGGGCAAGACAAATACAGGGAGGATAAAGGCAAAGCTCCCTGTCCCATATGTGGTCGATGAGGAAGCTGGGATGGACATACCTGAATGTGTCCTAGGCTGTAGAAGAAAAGGAGGTGGAAGAAGCCCACAGAGGTTGATAAAAGATTTTCCCTCATGTTGAATCGATGCTACAAGCTGTGTTCTGGGAGAGTCAGACACTGACTGGCATTGGCAGGGCATCCAAAGTCTGGTGTACCCATAGCGCTGGTGCTCTCTGCCAGCCTCACCGGGACCAAGCAGGAATTGCATTTTATTCTGAGATGGTGATACTACACTCCCTAATTTTTAATTTTTTTTTTTTTCCCCTGAAAAGGAAGCACACTGCTGGCTCTTTTAAAGACCAAAGTGCTGTGTATTTATTTCTTTAACAGGAGACATATGCTACTCTTCAGTTAGATGTCAAAGCCCTGCTACCGAGAGTTGCCCCTGGCTGGTGTTTGCTCCCAAGTATCATGCAGGTGCAGCCAGCCAGGTTGGACTAGTTCTGTCAGCATGGCTGGCCGAGCTCCCCCTTGGACACTGTGTCAGGGAAGCGGCAAAAGCGGCTGAAGGTGGAAGGGATTATTCTGAATGCTCCAAGTACAAGATGAACTGGACGGATCGGGAATTAAGTCTCTTTTTTTTTTTNGCAGGGTGTGTAGGAGTCTGAAATGATGCTGTTGTGACCGCATGGCTGTGGTTTTCTTCACTCCTGCTGAGTTAACTATTACTTGTGGTAGCCATGCTTCTGGCAGTCACACTTAAGTGCTGATACAGGCCAGTTCCAGGTGTGCGCTGTAGTGCTCCTGTCATGTGAAGGTGACAGTCATGAAACGCTTCAGCAACAGCTGGATGCAGAGGCTTTTCTGCTTTAGAGAGTGATGGTCTTTAAGCGAGACTTGCTGTCTTAAAAGGAGACACTGAGATAAAATATGCATAGGGTATGGTTGCGAGGGCAGCCTCCTCCTCTGTGTGTGTCAGAAGAAGAGCTGAGAGGGATATTTTAATGGCTGTGACTGCGTAACGGCTTAATCCCATGGGCTGTACAGTCAGTCCCGCGCGAGCTCAGTAAATCTCACTACAGCCCCTGTTGCATCCAAGAGCAAGACTCCTAGATGTTCAGAGCTGAGTGGTTTTGATTTAATATTCAGAAACATTCAGGTTCCCAAATAAAGATAATAGTTTTGCCAGTTGAGAGATTTATTAATATCTTAACATGGCCTTAGTTTTAGCCTTTTATTCCTCCCTTTCTAAAAAAATTTCTTACCATAAACCCGCCTTGAAGTTTGGAAAAGTAATCAAAGCTCTGCTGAGCAAATTTGACTATACTCATGGGTTGAATGAGCTATGACCTCTATTGACCTCATTCTGCTCCATTTCCTCTTCAGGCTGGTAGCAGTGGCTGGAAGTAAACATTAATCTGTTAATTTAGCCTCTGGTATAAATAGAAAAAAACATAATTGCAGTCACTGTTTTGTCAGTGGGCCTATCCATCCTTACTACTTTGCTTCTGAGGAAGAAGTGGCAGTGCTGCTCATGTGCTTCTCTGCTCAGGGCTCTTTCCATCCCACAGTATGTGGTGGGGCAGATTATTGTGTGCTTGTCACAGCAGCATGGACCAATGGGGCACCTGTTTCCTGGGCATATATCCTCCAACATCCCCATTTAATAACTCTTCTTTTTTCTTGCATCCTTCTCTGGAGACAGCTGCTCTCCTTCTCATTTTTCTTTGGGTGTTTCTGGGAAGAGGTTGTTTGTCTGTATGGAGACAAGTTGTGACAGGCTACCTTACTGTGCCAGTCCTAGGAAAGAAATTATGGAACATGGAAATAATGTCCTTTCACTGAGGAAAGTGGGGCCAGAAGGGACTACCTTTAGTCTGGCTGAGTTCAGATAAGCATTATAGCATATGTAGTCCTTTTACAACCTTCTGAAGGGCCAGACGTGGATTTACGAAGGGGAGGAAGGAGCTGGGCAAATGGAGTTGCAGCTTCCTTCCCGCTTTCCACTGGGACGGTGTGTTTGCATGCTGTGTGGCACGCTGACAGCAGCAATTCTGGTCAGGATTGTGTCTCCTGGCAAACACCAGCTTACAAACAGGTAGAGGGGTTGTTTGCCTATGCCTTACGGGGCTATTTCTAAACTCTTTTGTGCCCATCTGTTGTTGGTATCCAAAACAAGTCTGTCTTTCCATGAGCAGCATGAGGAAGCTGCCTTGCTGCCTCTGGCTGGGCACAGGCGCAGACTTGAAGACGGAAGCTGTGCTGTTTGCGACATGTCAGAGGTTACTGGAGGAGTTCGCTGGCTCTCTCTTGACATTAGCATGTGACTGGTGTTTACACGTTTTGGCATCGCGTGATGGTGGTTTCACTGACCCAGCAATGTGAGGTGTATGATACAAGGTTCTGATGGCCGGTTTCACATCCATCTTCTGTGGGATTTGATACAGAGACTCAGGTCAGCCTGCTCAGAGGTACAAGGGTTGCTTTCCTCTGTGCTATCTTATGTAGGTAATTAGTGTCATAATCTAGGGTTTAAGGATAGACAACAAAGAAAACTTACTTGGATTTAACTAAAATTGCTTCTTAACATGACTTGTTGAATTGAAACAAACCCCACATGAATGTTCTTTTAAATCCACTTACAAGTGCCTTATATTGATTTAGCCTACTTTAGTAACTCAGATGAGCTAAATTGATGTCTGTGCACTAAGTTAAGTGCATTCACTTGGGATTTCATCCCTGAACTGACTTGACTTCAAAACTGATTTTAGTTAAACCAGTGCAA
This sequence comes from Rynchops niger, assembly GCA_013400035.1. Taxonomy (NCBI): domain Eukaryota; kingdom Metazoa; phylum Chordata; class Aves; order Charadriiformes; family Laridae; genus Rynchops; species Rynchops niger. Next base: position 481,777 of record VXBH01007182.1, read on the forward strand.
GCCTTGAGTGAAGAATAGGCCTTTCTTATTTGTTGCTACTGGTTTGTCCAAGAGCAATGTGACAACTTAAGGGAAAAGGTGTCTTTTGCTCTGCTGACTGTAATGCTAGGGTGCCCTACTAACCTTGTCCCTGTTTTTGACCTTGAAGTGATGCAAGCATTGTCTAAATACCTTAGTAACAGTCTTCTTTCTGCAAGGCGCTCTTTGAAAAAGACTGTTTATTTAATCCTTTTGTTACCAGGTGCACTGTTACCTAGTGTCTGGAGAAGGGAAGAGGAACAAAAGGCTGACAGACCTACTTCTCTACCATCCTGCCTAATGCCCCCCCGTGCCCCCCTGAGCCAAGCAAGAACAGTTAAGAGCCCTTAAGCAAAGGTTTCTTTCCCTTTTCAGACAATGCCTTTCAGCTTTGGCTAAGCTTGGTGTCTCCTTGTGCTATATACCAGTGTTCCTTCAACCCTTAAGCTGACAGGCTTTTTTTATCTCAGCCACCAAGAGCTAATCTTAAGTGCCCAAACTAACACTTGTGACCAAATGTCTGCTCCACTGACAGTGTGGAAAGGAATTGCAACCTAACCCATCATCTTCCTGAGCTGTCTACTGGGCCTGCAGTGAGGGCCATGGTTTCCCTTTAATCCTCTGTGAAGACAGAATGTGGAAGATGATTGCAGGTGTGTGACTTACCACAGATTCATGAGTCGCTTGTTCATAAATTATCACTCAATGGTTGAGCTGTGATAACTGGTGATGTATATGCCCTCTGTGCTCTACATGGATTACAGGAATGTGTTTTGCCTTATTTTTACATGCGATTACCGGACCTATTACCAAGGTTTAGATGGTGGGACAGTGTTAAATGGTGACAGCACAATAGCCTGAAAATACGACTACTACTCAATAGACATTGAACTTTCTCTTACCTGTTGAGAAAAGTGTTCCTGCATAGGCTTTTCTAAATTAGGGGCTGTGTTTATGTTTTAAGTAATGAGTTTGCAAGCATAAACTCTTGTAAATGTAGACCTGAGCTACTTTTTTCTATAACACAAGGGTCATCAGTTTACAGAGGATTCATCTGTAAGCAGCACTTCCCAGTCATGGCTCAGAAACTCATAGGAGAAGAATGGGAAAAATAGCACCTGCCCTAAATAGCTCAGTGTGATTAAGACAGGAGACTGCAAGTGGACCCAGAGAGGTGGGTAAAGCAAACACAGGGAGACAGAGCAGCTTCTTATGGGCAGCATCAGTTCTGCACATCCACAGCTACCGAAGCAGACAAGTTTCACTTCTATATGAAGGCAAAGAAGGTTTGAGGGGAAGGATTTGAAAGAGGTCAATGAGATAACTTGCTGGACGTTCACTTCTTTGAGATACAGCACAGAAGAAAGAACAAAAGGTGTTTGAAAATCTTGTATCTTGTGTTTGATGAAAGGTGGCATGACAGGCTTACTGAAGGTAGGAGAAGACATAAATAGTGTATGAGAGAATGATAGGCTCTGGAAGATCCTGAAAGTGAATAAAATTTACTTTTATTTGTTGTCATGAGGAGACATGAAATAGGGGGAGAAGAAAAAACCATGTTTGGAGGGATAAGCTAGAGAAGTAGTCACACAGTGGGATTTGGAAGGAAACAGAGAAGGGCAAAATTGCTCCTTAAAGGAGAGATACTGTTGTCAAAACATGAGAAGAGCCTGAACGGGATCTCTCGATTCAATGATAGACAGAAAAGGCCATGTTACAAAGAGAAAACAGAGGTGACATCAACTGTGTTGCACGGATTGAGACTCCGGAGAAGAGGTGAAAGGAGAAAGGACTCCAGATCGCTGGAGCAGTCGGCAGCAGCAGCCACAGTGGCTGGGGCTGAAAGAGCAAGGGCAGAGTGTGTGTGAGAAGGAGGCACAGAGTTTGCTCTCTTCGACACACATTTGTGGAGTATCTAGCCTGGCACTTAGAAATGTGTTGTCTAGCTCTAATCTGTGATCACCATCTCCAGGTGTATCTCCACGTGCCAAGTACCTCCTGGGAAGTTTTGTCAGGAGCTGTGGATGATGAGTGGTTAGGGAAGATTGTCCAGCCTCACCTACCATCAAAGTCTGTGCTTTCTTATGTCAACAGTCATGCTCACGGATGTCACCAGGAAACAAATGCTCGCTTTTGTAGCACAGACCCATTTCTGATGAGAAACACGTATCCCAGAAGGGAGAGTTTCAATAAATACACAAAGAAGTTGCAGCGGTTGAAGTTTATATTGTGTTTTTCTTGCTATCGCACTTGGTGTATTATCTAAAGGGATCTGTGAGCAAGGTGGTAAAACAGGGCTTTTTTAATTACACATCACCTGGCAAACTGATAAGGCAAACAAAGCAGGCAACCAAATAACACAGGCATGAGCCACTTCAAAATAATAAGGTAGCAAGAACAATAGGAGAGTAATTCACAGCTCCCTAAGAAATTTTTGCAGTTCAGAGGGGGTGAGATAGCTAGCAGCTATTGACTCTGACTTTCATGTTTTCCATCTGTATGCCATGTCATTGGGAAGTACATCACTGGACGGCTGAGGAGGAGTCGGGCAGAGCCAGCACCCCTGGCGGCAGGCCTGAACGAGGAGAGGGTGGGACCACTCCCCCCTCATAAAAGGAGCAAACAAGCAGCCCNGGTCGACCGCGAAGGAAACACGGTCTCCGCTCGGTCTGTAGCCAAAG